>CAUYSK010120876.1:0-45743 GCA_963575035.1 Avahi laniger | reverse complement strand
GTAGAGATGGGTCTCGCTATGTTGCCAGGTTGGTCTCAAACTCCTGGGCTCAAGTGATCTTCCCACCTTGTCCTCCCAAAGCACTGGGATTACAGGTGTGAGACACTGTGCCTGGCCTGTGCTCTCCAATTTTTTTTTTTTGAGACAGAGTCTCACTGTGTTGCCCGGGCTAGAGTGCCGTGGCGTCATCTTAGCTCACAGCAACCTCAAACTCCTGGGCTCAAGCGATCCTTCTGCCTCAGCCTCCCGAGCAGCTGGGACCACAGGCATGCGCCACCATGCCCGGCTAGTTTTTTCTATATATTTTTAGTTGGCCGATTAATTTCTTTCTAATTTTAGTAGAGGCGGGGTCTCGCTCTTGCTCAGGCTGGTCTCAAACTCCTGAGCTCAAATATTCCGCCCGTCTCGGCCTCCCAGAGAGCTAGAAAGTGCCATTGTTTTTATCCAGCCTTATTTTGCTACATAGGTACAGACCTGAAATAGACACAGAGGAGTTAGCATGTTGTTGGATTTAAACATCATTATGATTTTGCAAATGAGCACAATGAAGCAAGAGCAGAAAGGAGTTAAGGGTACTCACAAGGGAAGGATTATGATGACTGGCCACATAATTTCATCTGAGAGAGGACACTGTGGGAGCAGAAGGTCATGAAAAGGAAGGATCACTGAACTGGAGACTGTAGTGGACTCAAAGGATGGCTATGGTAGAATTACCAGGGGAATGATAGCAAAGAAAATATTTGGTTGTCTGTTCAGACTTCTGTCTCTTCCTGAAGTGGTTCCTGGCAATTGCTATTTTCGTCATGGGCTCCCACTGACACCCTGGAACCCTGTGGAAAAAAGTAGATTAAAAAGACCCTCTACCTTTTTGTGCTACACTGGGCATCAATGCATTATGGTGTTTTTAATTACTCTCGATTTTGCATGTTGCCTTCTCATCATCTTCTCCTGTGATAAACCCAAGAAAGACAAGTCTGAACGATGGCCTTTTATCAAAGGGTAAGCTTTTCTGTCTTTCTATACTTAGGGCTTGTCGCCCTCTGGAAGGCCGTTTATAACCATCTAAAAATTCACCCTTGTACTGAGTCAGCACAAATTAACATTTATATGTTTGCCTTTAATGAATTTCTCAAAATCAGGGTCTGCGTGTTAATCATTTTATCTGTGTACAAGAGCTAGTCAGTGGCTAGCACAAAATAACGTTCTCAATGACTGAAAAGATCAGTTACCATTTGAGATTCAGCATCATATCTACAATTTCATACTTGATCTGTCGTGACTATTTCCCACTCACCACACATGTGGAAAAGATAACATTGAGCTCATTTGCCATTTACCTACCCAAAGAAACTCACCTGTCCAATGTCCCTTCTCTCCCCCAATATTAACACCGTTTTTTAAAACACCTATGTTTAGAACTTTGTGTATTTCTTTCATCTAATTTCTTCATTTTTCAGATCGTTTTACCAAGTTTTATAAATAAATAATTTAAACTGTCTCTTTCACTCATTCTTTTCTGTTTATATTGTAGCCATGCTTAGATCCTTAATCATTTATTCATTCTCTAATATAAATATTTTTTGAGCACCTACTAAGTTCCAGGCCCCTACTAAATGCTAAATGCTGAAGAGACAGTTTTAAATCAACCAAGAAAAATCCATCCTTTTATGGGGCTTGATTTCCAAGTACCTTAGCAAGAAAGCATTAAATGATGCTTCTGTGCTATAAATAACTTAAAACTGAGTGATTGGATAGAAAGTGACCAGGAGGCTAATTTAAGTTGACCAGCGAAAGCCTCACTGAGAAGTGACATGGAAACTGATCTAACTTAATGACATTTTATTGACACCTTTATTGACTATTCCATGCCTCTTGTATCTCACTGTCTCCCATATCTCCTTCTGCCCTCGCCCCTTATTTAGGGCATTGAATAATTTAGCCGTTGAAACCATACAATTTTGTATTTTTATCATAACTGTCTCAGGTGTATTAACTATGGACCATGGAATATAAGTTCCCAGAGAATGAGGCTATGTCCATCTACACCGACACACAGTGGAACTTTCTAAAATGGGAGTTAAATTAGCTTTCTGTTTCCACTTTTTACTAATTTACCCTTAGTCCCTAGGTAAGGCATTTCAGTTTCCTCATTAATGAAATGATGTAGTTGTGTGATCTCCAGGGTTTCATTTGCCTTTAAAATTTTGTGAGTCCATCTAAGTCAAAAGTAATATCACTATAAAAATGTAGAAAAGTATTATTTTTATTTCTAAGACCAGTATTCAAATCTCAACAACCCCACAACGTTTATTTGTGCATAGCATTTCTTATTTTACACATGATTTCTAGTAGTAGGAGTAAACATTTAACAAGAAATTCCTAAGAAGAAAACTAACCTTCTAAAACTAAAGCTCAAGAGAGTCACAATTAAGGACTTGAAATAATTAGTCTGGTTCTCCGGTGTTGCACCCCTTTTATTCTTACCATTGAGTCTCACTCAGAAAGTTCAGCTAACCCTGAAGACATTTATCATTCCAGAAACCATTATTATACTCTGTGTCTGGCAACAACTTACTTATCAAATAATTCATCTTGCAAAGTAGAAGCACCTTTTATTTTTCTCCTCTTCCTATATCTCAGTATCTTAATTACAGTGACTCATGAGCTGAATTTTTTTTTTTTGTCTGCTTGCAGGAGTGCTGACGTGTCACAGAACTGTGACTACAACTTCTGCCGTAATTGATGGGAATACATTCTTCTGGGATGTATTAATACAGCTGCAGGCAGTGAGGCAAACAGTGAATGGAAAGTAAATGGGCTCAGGGGCTCTGGAGACATCGTCGTTGCTGCAGCGGGGAGGCAGGCGGCCACTAATAACCACAGCCAAACGGTGGGAAGAAAGTATGCAGGAGGTTTGTTTCACCAATCGTTATGTATCTCCTGTGCGCTTGGAGGTCATGATCACATCTTGCTTTCCCAAACCAATTAGCCTTCAGTGCGGTGCTAGCTAGTGCATACGTAGCTGCTAGTTAGAATGATCTGGGCCTTTGATTTTAAGCACCATGTTAAGGATTTTCTTTGGGGTTTTGAAGATGAAATATTTCATTCTTAATGTTAAATACTTCATTGAAAGACCAGGATTCTATTTAGTTTGAATTTATAAGACGATTCCTTTACGTTTTGTACCTTGTGCTTTAAGCTTGAAACTTTCAGAGTTGTAGTTCTTTCTGTTTAAAACATTTCATTTTGCTGATTAGGAGGTTGTTCTAGAGAGAATGAGTTATTGTCCAAGATCCATACTCTGCTTATGGGCAGTGTCCTGACAAAAACAAATGAAAAGGTTTTTCCAGCAATTCAGTAAAACGTATTGAGAGCTTAGGTATGTTAGGCATACAGCTGGGGGGTAGGAATTAATTAAAGATTAATTTAATTAACACGTGGAAATAACCAAACACAAATGATTTCAACATATGAATTATTGACCAGTGACATAAAAAAAGTACTGTATGGGAGTAAGAAAGAGGGAATTATTAATTTGATTGTAGAATTGAAAATGACAAGATAGATATTAATACAATCAATAACAGGCATCTTTGGAGAGAAAGCAGAAGGTTTGTTGCAGAGTCCTTGCAGGGTGTGGTGGCATTTGTGAATGTATTTATACCCTGAGTGTCACAAATATGTAAAGCTGCAATTTTCCTATGTGGGATTTGTATTGGCCTAATGGCACAGTGAGGAGAAGTCAAAATATAGTTAGCTTTTATGTGAAATCTTTAGATTAAGCACATTTTATTCTCGTACCTCTGGAAATAAATATGTTCTATGCTCTTGTCATTTTCAATTTCACTTATTAAATAACAATAAAAAGAAACGCGTACTGTTTTATTTATGGTTTTCACACCCTTGGCTTGTCAATACATTGATGACTTCATGGCTGTCCACATATATTTCGTTTGATACTAAAGATGGCATCAATCAATGTTATTATATAGATGATTGTATATAAAGGTACTTGTATTTTAAAATTTGTTAATAATTTCTTAAACAGACATTTAATTTTGTAAATAGGAATTGAGCATGAAGATAACTTACATGTCCAGTTGGGAAGAATTTAATGATTCTGCCACCATCTGACATCTGGATTCTTCCTAGTGAGCCACAAGTCACAGTAAGCATAAAAAGTCACGGCATCACAGTTTCTGACATGGATTGCAGCCACCTGCTGAAATACTCAAAGAGTATTCAATATTTGTGTCAGCTTTCAGCAGGCATTTTGATGAATACGAACGTAATAAAAATGTCTGAATCTGTGTATGAATCAAATATAAAACAACTATTAAATGTCTCCCAAGAGGAAATGCTTTTTTCTTTTTCTTTTCTTTTTTTTCTTTCTGACTGGTCATTTCTTGAGGCATCAAACATCAAACTGGCTTAGTGGTGGAGTCACATTCTCCTGGGGAGGAAGGACAAGTTCAGGGGACACATAAAAATAAAATAAAAATAAAAAGATCTTAAATCTGTTATTTTTTGTAAGGATGACTATAAAGCTTACTATTGTCAAAAGAAGTCTTAAAATTAATAATGGATGGTTAATGAAGAATTTGAAGGATTTGTATTATAATTACAAATAGCTAGGAAGTCATGAAATAATTCTAAACATTCCTCATACATCATCATATCCACATTCTTCAAAATAATTGTAATATATATGATCAAAATGTTAAAGCATTATAAAATCTCATGTGAATTAAATATTTCAGAAGTTAGAGGATAAAATTCTCTTCACTCTCTATTTGATGAAATAAAGGAAGTAGGTGGGGCATAATAATATAGAGGAAGAAGAAATAAAAATAAAACAAGAATGCTATACAGTTATCATTTTACTGTCATGGACCTTGTAGCTCCAGAATTTTTATTAACTGTTAATTGGTGCACAATGGATTCATTAAGTGCTAGGATCAACTGTTAAAAATAATCTGTCTTTACATTATATTGTTTGAAAACTTGATAGAGCTTTAGACTATATGTGTTTTGGGTGAAATGATTTCTTTCAAAAGAATAATATTTGAAAACTCCCCTGGAATATATTTCTCTGGCCATGATTGACCAGCTACAGTTTTAGGAGATCAGTATTTGGCTTGTGTGTTTACGTCTTTTTCTTTAGAAAATGTCCTTTTTTTATATAAATAGAGTAGTTATGAATGTCCTTTTTTCCCGAACTGACAAAAAAAAAACAAAGAAAGAAATAATACAGTTAATATGAAAGAGTTAAGATATTGTGTGGAATTTGAGTAGTAAACTCAGACCTAGAAGAAAAAGTTTGATAAATAAAGATTTTGATTTCTCATGTGTAAAATAAAGGATTGCATTTAATAACCTTCTAAATTTAATTCTGGTTACTTTATGGTTCATAATATTGATTCTTAAGAATCATTACCCTTTTTTTGACAAAGCAATGTCAGACACAGATGTAAAAAAAAAAACCCTGTGAATGAATCAACAGAGTGCTCTTCTTAAATAACTATGGTTTCTTACATACTTGTTAAAATGCTCTATGCTCTTGTCATTGTCAATTTCACTTGATAAATTATATATAAAAAAAGAAAGGCACACTGGTTTTCACACTTTTGCTTGTCAATAAATCAGTGACTTCCGTGGCTGTCCACATATACTTAGAATTCATGCCTGTCCACATATACTAAATACATATTCTATGTATTTGAATTGTTTTTGTTAACATTTTTATGCGTCCAAAGTGCTCATGTGCTTTATGTTAAGAAGGCAAGTCACGTAGGGACATAGTACTTAACTCTATTTCTGTATTAAATGAGATCCTTTGCCCTCTAATAATGATATGTTTACTTTATTATTCATATCAAGAGGAAGAGATACTACAGTGAGTAGAGAATCTCAAGCAAGACAATATTAAATCCCTTTTGGGGTTAATTTTTCTATCTGTGGTAGGTTGAGTGGTGGTTCTCCAAAAGATATTTCTATCTGAAACCTTGTTAAAAAAAGTAAATGTAGCTTTTTTAGACAGTGGGTCTTCACAGATGTAATTAAGTAAACATCTCGAGATGAGAATATCCCAGATTAATTAGAGTGGGCCTTTAATCCACTGACATGTGTCCTAAAAAAAGAGAAAAGGAGAAGACATACAGAGAAGGCCATTTGAAAGGTGGAGCAGAGACAGGAGTGCTCCAGCCCCAGGAACATCTGAAGCTTTCAGACGCTGGGAGAGGCAAGGAAGGGTTCTCTCTGAGAGCCCCCACGGGGAGTAAGGACCTGCAGGCATGTGGATTTTAGATTTCTGGTCACCAGAACTGTGAGAGAATAATTTTTGTTGTTTTAAACCATCTGGTTATGGTCATTTGTCACAGCAGCCCTAGGAAACTAATAGGGTATCATTGCCACAAACTTTATAAAACCCGATACTAGCACATACTTGGAAGGGCGAATCAATTAGGATGCTATATGGCATCCTCTAATTGGGTAAATAAAGAAAATATAACAAAATGACTATTTACAAAGGTAGGTCAGGGTATAGGGACGCTACAGGTGGTGGTGTGGTAATAATATGTTAAAGACTGTGTGGCTTAAACAACAGAAATTTATTTTCCCACAGCTCTGGAGGCTGGAGGTCCAAGACCAAGGTGCTGGCAGGGATGGTTTCTCTTGAGGCCTCTCTCTTTGGTTTGCACAAGGCCACGTTCTCCCTGTGTCCTCACATGAGCTTTTTTCTTTGGGCTGCCTCCCTGGTCTCTCCTACGTATATCCTGATTTCCTCTTCTTATAAAGACACCAGTCAGAAGGGATTAGGGCACACAATAAGAGCCTCATTTTACCTTAAGTACTTTTTTAAGGCTCTATCTCCAAATACAGTCACATTCTAAAGTACTGAGGGTTAGGGCTTTCACATATGAATTTTGAGGGGAGACAAGTCAGTGCATAACAGTGCTCTTAGCAAGGCTTGGCCTCAAGGGGTGAGGGCAGGAAGAAGTTATAAGAACGCAGAAACTAAGAGGGCTTTGTGGAGAGATGTTCCTAGTAGGAGCTGTGAGCACTGGTGGAGAGAGAACAGTGAAGCCCCAGAGGAAGGCATGTAACCGAATGAATCTTTCCCTCCTTTATTCTTCTTCTGGAACAACAAGAGGGCAAGAAAAACTATCTCTGTGGTATATACCCCTCAGCCCTCCAGCACACAGAGCAAGGTTGAGAACCGTAGCAAGAGGATCATCCGAAGAGGCCAATGACAGATACCTAGTATAAGTGAAAATTGAAAATTATTTTAAGGAGGTGACTTGTAGCCAAGTCTGAAGACTGAATGTATTAACAAACAAGGTGTAGAATAATAATGAAGTATTTCTTAACCACTCTTATTATAACTAAGAAGTTGATAAAAACAACATAAATAGGTAAAATATGTTGTCACAATTATAGGCATGTCTTGGAAGTTTTAAAAATACTAAGTTTTATGGAATTATTTTTTATATTTTTGATAAAATGTATGTATACATGCATTTATAAACACTGGGTATTTTAAAGCGTCACACCAGTTGGCAGGCAGGTATTCTAAAATTTAAATTCTGAATGCTAAGCAGGGCTGTGCTTCTGATATTCAAAATGCATTTAAACACATTTGAAAGTTTCTGTACTCTAGTCATCACTTTGTTAAGTGGATAGATTATTAATATCCAATAACCTAATGAAATTATGGGATATTATTTTAATAAATGAATTGCTAGAGAAATGCTTTTTGTGAGTGTAGCATATTTCTTAATGTATTTTCACTACCCAGCACTAATTGATATTTGATAAATATTTATTTAACCTAATTAAACTGCAAATAGACATAGGCTCAGTTTCTTAGGTGTATAAATAAGCTGCTAGAAGATAACTATTATTTGAACGTATTTATGCATTGGCAACTGGGTAATAGGGGGTAAATATTTAGATTTATTGCCAGGCTGTCTCTTTTCCTCATGGATTCCTTAGTCATTTTACATGAGAATGTTTCCTAGGTAAAATAAATGAAAATAATTTTTTTTACAAACTGACTCATACATTCATATGTATGTTGAATTTCTAATCATATTTGGCTAGTAAATTAAGCTACTTTTGGGTGGAAAGAAGTATTCTTGAGATGATTTGTATGTGAAAAAACCTAATTTTTAGATCCCTAAAATAATTAAATTAATGGTTGTATATGTTTTCATATGTTTTTCTAAGAATAGACAACGTTCTTATTAAAATTTGTGACAAATTTCACTAAGAACAGTAAAGTCAAGAGTAGCTGAAATTAAAGAACCGAAAATGTACACAGCCTCCTGAAAGAAAATAGCCACTAGAGGGCACTACTGCTCTTTATCAAACCAACTTGTAGCCATAATATGAATAAATACTGAAGATTTAAAACCTAGGGGTTCAAGGTGGCAAATTTAGATTGTATATGAAATACTCTAAGAGAAGAAAAATAAATTCATTACAGTTAATATTACTTATCAGACAATTTTGGACACCTGAGCACTTAAATTGGCACTTCCATCCAGCTAATTTTAGTAGTCTTTCAGGAGCATAGGTAGAAAAACAAAATGAACATAAAGAAAAACATATTTATGGCACTCCATAGTAACTTTGCTCAGGTAAATCCTGTTATGTATTCGTTGTAAAGGTTTTTGTTTCTCATGTTATAAAATAATAATAATAATAACCTAGCTACATAGATTAGTTTCCCTTTGAAGTGCTATGATATATTTACTCATGCACAGTTTATAACACACATTCATGCTTACACATCTAGAGTGAGAAAGGGAAGACAGGTAGTATAATCATCAATTTAAAAGGGAAGAAATTGAGGTTCAGGATGTTATTGCTTGTCTAAATCACAGAAGAGTTGGGATGTGAATGTGCATTTGTGTATTTGCATACACAAGGGCAAAGAGAACTATTTTTTTTCCGTAAAATTGAAAGAAAGAATGATTCACAATTAACTTGTGTGTTATACACACATACACAACATGTTCATTTTAGAGACAGAAAATGAAAATTATGTTTTATTAATAGCAAATATTATGCTCATTAATAAAAATCAGTAAAATACCGTTTTACTATGAACTAAAAAAGCGACTAACATAGAAATATAAGACATATTCTCTGGTGTAAAACAATGGACATAGAGTTAAGGGAATAAGATGTACATGCCAAAACTACACACATTGCGTTCTTTTCTGTGAAAAATATGCTGAGTGTTGTATACACAAAATTTGGGACGTCATTGTGGGTTGCAGTAAACTTAAGCATTTTATGGAAGGGATAGAATTTGAACTTGGCCTTGAAATGTGAACAAAATTCAGATAGGTGGTAAGAGCATTACAGCGTGGGAAGAGACTCAGAGATCTGAATGATACAGACAGACATGGTGGCAGTCCATACTTAAATCTGGCTGGAGTAGGGGTAGGCAGGAACAGATGGAGGAGTCTAGAAAATAGGTTAGGGACAGATTGTGGGTAATTTTGAGCACCAGGATGAGTTACTTTGATATGATGCAAAGTATTTAAATCAGATGTGTGACATGATCAAAGCGGTATTTAGGAAGATTAACCTATTTGCAAGATAGATTTATGCAAGAATAAACTTCAGTGAGAGAAGACCTGTGAAGACTCTTTCATAGAACAAATTTGAGATGTTGTAAGCCTTAGTTAGGACAGTGGTGACCCTTTAACCTTGCTTGGCTTTTCTCTTCCTTTGACTTTCCTGAATCGTGACTACCTGCTCGGCCTTTCTCTCATCCAGCATCCTCTCTAGAAACTGCTCACCTGTGTGCTTGTGGTCCCTCGGCTGCCTGTCTAAACTGATTGACGACCATGCTCTGATCGCCTGTACCAAAATTAGTGTTGATCAACTATTGCTCACTTTAGTGCTAAATTGTCTCCTTGGTGTAGGGTATGTTGACGTGTGTAGACTGCCTGCCTGAACTCCTGTACCCTGTCTCCTCTCTAAGCTCTGCTTGGCTTTTCCTAATCCTGACTCAGGACAGGAGCATGGGGGCAGCCGGGCAGTCTGGCTTGGGCAGGCTGCAGGCTCCTCCCTGCAGGAAGCAGTGTCTGGGCCATGTGGCCAGGACCTGCAATGGAGACAGAGGGGCAAGACCGCAGGGTGCCCTGGGGCCCTGACTCACCAGCCAAATGACGCCTCAGCCCTGCTGCAGCGCCTACCATCCATACAGTCAATCAGATTCAAAACGTGGAAAGTATCCTTTATTGCTCCTTCTCTCTCACTCTCATTCTTCCCAAAACGGCTAGAAATATTTTTTAATCTCTTTCTTTCTTTCCCTACCTCTTTCTCTTGTCCCAGTTTAGGTAACATCACATTTTCCTAGAACTCTTCCCATACCTTCTTAACTGGTCTTCCTGATTCTAAGATTTTTCTCTTTCTTTCTTGTTGGTCACATTGCCCCTTCACATGGAACACCCTTTCGACAATTTTTAGCAGAACTAAAAATCCCAATTTAGAAAACTCAGCTTGAGGGTCACCTCACAATGACTTTCTTGATTATTCAGATCCCCACATTAACTTGGTGCTTCTGATAGACTGTGCACTTCTTCTCTGTTTCTGTACAACCCTGCACATGCTTCTGTCTCTGCATGTGAACCACAGATAGACAAATGGCCAATAAACATATGAAAAATGCTCAACATCACTAATCATGGGGAAATGCAAATTAAAACCGCATTGAGATATCACCTTACCCCCGTTCAAATGGCTTTTATTAAAAAATCCAAAGACAACAGCTGTTGGAGTGGATGCAGAGAAAAAGGAATGTTTATACACTGTTGGTGGAATTGCAAATTAGTGCAGCCTCCATGTAAAACAATATGGAGATTTATCAAAGAACTAAAAGATGACCTACCATTCTATCCAGCAATCTCACTACTGGGAATCTACCTCAAGGAAAAGAAGTCATTTTAGCAAAAAGACACCTGCACTTGAATGTTTATTGCAGAGATGTGGATTCAACCCAAGTGCCCATCAACTCATGAGTGGATTAACAAAATGTGGTATATGCATACTGTGGAGTACTACTCAGCCATATAAAGGACAAATTAATGCCTTTTGCAACAATTTGGATGGAACTGGACACCATTATTCTAAGTAAAGTATCACAAAAATGGAAAAACAAACACCACATGTATTCACCATTAAACTGGAACTAACTGATACGCACACATGTGCAGAGGAAGGTAAAACTTAGTAGAAATCAAGCAGGGAGGAGGGGGAAGGCAGGAGGAAGTGTACCCAATGGGTATGATGAACAGTATTTGGGCAATTGACACACTTATAGCCATGACTCAAGCATTGCAAAAGCAATACATATAACTCAAATATTTGTACCCCTTAATTCTTTGAAATAAAAAAAAATTAAAAAAAAGAAAAATAGTATCATGATCATGCTTTTGGGACTATTTCCCCCAATAACTCAGAGATCACTGAGGACAAAGAATGAGGACAAAGAACATATGCTACTGTTTCTGCAGAACTCAGCTTAAAACTTAATACATAGTAGTAGACATTCAATAAGTGCTCATTAAATTAATAAATATATAGATCTATCTTCCTACTTTATTTACCTTCCATGGTAAATAAGAGCTCTTATTTTTCTGTTACATTTGGCACCGTAGCAACTGTGTGACAGGGACTTAACAAATATTTGTTTGATGACTCCATCAATATATGTTGTATTTTTCCTCTCTCTCATAGTCTTATGTAAGAAAGTCTCATATTATATATCTTTTCTTAATAATTTGATTGTACTTTGTAAAAAAATCTTAGAAATCCAATAAAATTTTACTTCAAACAAAGTGGTGGTGGAAAATTAGCAAAATTTTAGTGTAGATGGTTTGGAGATTCCTATGCATTTTCAAAGTCTAGACAAGAGTTCATTTTAGATGAAATAGGATTATGAGAACTATGCAAGACATCAATTGTCTCCACAAATACTAATCACATATAATATAATTAATATACTATATATGATTAGTATAATACATGATTAATATAATGAATATGATTAATATAATGTAGTGTAATATTTTATGTTGGAAAACCCTCTATGGCTGAGTTAGATTTCTATGAAGAGCTTGGTATAGGGAAAAGAAATTGACAGATTGCCAGAAGCCCAAAAATATAGAAATATAACTGGATATTAGTTAGATTTTATATTGCATCATTTGTTATCAATGTACATTTTCTATTTTACTTAAGAATAGAACACATTTGTTTCTGAAAATCTAAGAAGTGGCAACTTCAAAGCCTCTCTGTCCAAGCAACCGCTAATTCCATCTGTTGTTGTCTGGCAGAGTAGGCTAACGTTTGTCATGGGTCATAGTTTTGCTTGGCATTTTGTAAAAAGTTCTCAAGTAATGGAGTTTCTGTGATTATAGAGATTTACCTAAAGTTTACATGGACTATGCTTAATGCTCAGTGAATTACTCAATCAAGTAAAAGCATCTGTCCAATCTGCCATTTGCTGTCAAATGATTGGGGCATTTGACTGCTTGACTGCACTTGTAACATTGTATTGGTTCTTTTGAATTCATACATTTGACTTTATTTCTAATACTTATGATGATTACTTATAGAGGTAAGATATATCTTATCAGACAAAATCAGTGAAATCTGACTGATACTTCAGGCCCACCCCTGATATGAACTGTGTTAGCATGATTCCTTAATAAAATTTTATTCTTTCGTAATATCATTTATATGCTATGGACTGGTATATTTGAAATAGTGCTAAACTAGACTTAGAAAAGCTTGATTTCTACTCCTACTTCTGCCATTAAATAGTTGCAATATTTTGGCGCTCGTTTTTCTGATCTCTAGAAATTTTAGCATTAGGATGATGTTCCATTCATTTTTAATACTCCTCCAAGCTATACTTCACACCGTTAGTAAATGGTATAAAGAAAATTCTTGCTAACCCATGTTTCAGTTAATAAATACACTTTCTAGTCTTAGATTAAAGATAATTAAAGCAGTAATAAAATATATGAAAATAATATTATAAAATGATTGAGTAGTGGAACAAGAATCAATCAGATCTAGAATAATAAGGTAAACCCAAATTCTTTCAGTCCCTATACGATTTTAACTGAAAGGAATTGGTAAGAAATAGAATATTGTTTGTTTTATGTAAGCAATGACTAAATAGGATTGTAAAAGCCTCCATCATAAGATGAGTACTCTCAAAAACCATGAATGATGAGTAAAAATCAACCTGGAAAAAGGCAAAAGTGACTAATATACTAACATTTTTAATCAGCTGCCAAAATCTGAATAAATCAAATCATAATGTTTAATTTGGCAGTATGGTCTCAGGAAAATAGGGAAAAAAAAATAAAGAAACATGAAGTCTATATGCCAGAAAAACAAGTAAGAAAAGATGTTTTAAAAAACTGTGCATTTTCCCCCACCAATATTCTCAAATTAATGTCCAAATGAATGTCAATGGTTACATTCTTTGTTGAGGTATTTTTGCTTACCATTGAAATGTAATCATTTCTACAATGAAACCAAACTTTATTATCAAAAGACACAAATGCAAATGAACTAATTATAAAACATGAAATTCAAATTGTATATTTTATCAGAAGTATAGCAATCAAATGAATTCAAGTGATAGCCAATAAAAGCCAGTTTTCCAGGAAAATTATTAATTATCATACTAGAAATCATTGATAAAATAGACTATGTAACAATTAGTTATAAACATAAAAAAGAAAAATTACTTAATATATTTTATCATTTAAAACTCAAAATCATGCTTCAACTCTATTTCAAAGCTTGTCCTGGATAAAAGAAAGAACAGTCAATACTTGATTTGAATCACTTGACATCAAAAGTCCTTACATCTCACGCTGACCTAGTTGGTTTAGAATGAGAAATATCACTTGTTGATATTTCCCAAACATTTCTTTGTCCTGCCATCACTAACTTGATCCCCCCACAATTACTCCTGTTGCCCACAAACCTTCTACCTTGCAACTTTTCCAGAGACTGCATCACCGCAAAAGCCTATTTACATCTCCACCCAATTCCTGTATCACCACAGAATAATCCTGGATTTAAGAGTACCCACTATCAGCTGCTTGAAGAGTTAAAAATGACTACTGCTCCTTCAGCATTCATTAATGAGAATAGGAAGTATTATATAGATGAAAATTAGCTTTGAGTTCACCAAAAGTGATTTGGAGACACCTATTTTCTGCCAAACACGTTGCGGTCATTGTGGCTGGCTTAGTGAATAAGGTGGATACAGGCCTGCCCTCGCAGAAGCTGCATTCCATTTGGGGAGAGCCACATTGCCTAGGCTGTGACTTGTTATGAATGGGATTGATTCACCTCCCACTCCTCATGTTTCCATTCGTGTGGAGGGAAGTCCAAAGATAAAATCCTTCTAGCTTCATTCTGCCTTTGGGAGATGAAGTGATATTTTAGGTAGGTAAATTAAAAAGAAAAAAAAAATTGGGCATGCTTGGTTTAAATCATCTATCCTTTATTGGAAGAAATTGGCATTCTGCACTGTTCCTGCAGGTCTAGGTTACCTGCCAGGGATAGACAGCCCTGCCTAAAATCAGGTGGCTAAATTTACTCAGCCCTAGAGTCCACTGGGTTCTCAATGTTAATACTTCAAACTGTTATTGTAAGTAAGAAAGGTAGTATTTTATCTTTTTTGTTACCATTCTGTTTTTTTTAATTGTTCAATTAGTTTATTACCTGGTCACAAGATAAAATACTTATGTATTGAGATCCCTCAGAGACCTGCAACACTATCAAAGTGTGAGAATGGGTGAGTGGAAAGAATATTGATTATCTTAATTTTTGTAATACTCATTATTTCAATGTGTATTGTTCTAATAGAAGGAAAAATAAGCACAGATAAAGTTTAAAATCATCATTTTCCAGTATCAACATTAGCTATGTTATAAAACATCCTGTAATTCCTAGAAATTATCCTATATTCATTTATGATTCTGGCTTAATTTTTGAACAGGGGAGAATGAAAAATAGGCGTTTCATACTGTAGGATCTTTGTCAATAAACCTATGATAAACTGGTAAATAAATAAATAGTTAATATTTAAATGAGATAGATAATTATTATTTAGATCAAGAGCCAGAATAAGCCACATACTACATTTGCTTGGGAAATCTAGACATAATGGCTCCAAGGAATAGTTAATTTAAAACTTAAAATATTACACCATTCTGGTATTGAGTTTCTGATCAGTTTCGAGCTTCAAATTTATTACAAGAAAGCAATTTATAAAGCAGCTCTATTTCTTTCTGGTTTTGCCACCACTAAAAAAAAAAAAAAGTAAATTTGTGGATATTAAACTCTCTTGACTTCACCATCTTTCTGTAACCCAGGGTGCATGATAATTTACTGAGCTTTTAGCAAGATCCTAATACATTGTCTTGATCTTTACTCACCTAGGTCATAAGGCACTTGGAGAGTAGGTAGTGAAATTAGAATCTAAGCACCTAATTTGGTAAACAAATGATATCACAGTTCTAATAGCTGTAAAGGTAAATGTTTTGCAATACCAAAATTCCATACCATATAAATATGCACACTTTACTTTTCATTACTTGGTCTCCCACAGTGCACTAATTTGCTACATTATTTTAACTTTCTGAGAGTCTTTTGGTATGTAAGGACTAAAAATTATAGAAACACAAGCGTTTATGAAATGTGTGTATTTTATATAAGCAAACAGTAAAAGAAATTACATTGTTATATTTTTACATTTAAAGCTGTATTTTAGAGAAATTACAACAATCTTTTTATTTCATAATTCTCTGAGATATGTAAATCATTTTTTGAAAACAGCTCTCATGTAAAACAGAACTAAAGATAATTGTAGTTGATAAAACAGTGTGTGCTTTAGTCCAGATATACGAAAAACAATTTTTTTAAGTGAAAACGAAGTTTATTTACAAGCATGATAAACAAGAGTATCAAGAAGTTCAAGAGCCCCAAATTAAAATGCCTTAACAACCCAGTCAGGGGACTCAAATTACTGAACTGAGATTGGTGTTAGACACTTGGCAGCAATGGGAATTTGGCTGAATCAGAGAGCAGAGGTCCCATCTAGAGATGTTGCTAGTACTCAGCTCCAGACAGGCTCAATGTTGCTATATATTCTTGAGTTATTTCAAAACGTAGCTAGAAACTAAGCTTTTATATGACGTTTCTCGATTTTAAAAACTGTTTTGTTTGCTGAATCAAATGAATCTGTAGGTTAGTTTAGCCCTTAGGTCTACCACTTAGAAATTGTTGAAATGATTGATGTGGGGAGGCACCCAGGCACTAAAGTCCCTGGATGGGAGGATATAGAGACAGGAACCAGGCTACTAGGAATCCTTGCGGTCTCTAGAGAAGGAAGGCCATTCAGACACAACCATGACCATGTCAATCAGCTTGTAATACTGCAGACAAGACTTTCACAAGTATTGGCAATTTCTGGTCTTTGGGGATATTTTTGCTGCAAGGTAGTGAGTTATGTTTCTTACCACCCAGAAAGATGAAAGCATATAAAAATATCCATAGCCACCCCCTGTTCTTGGAAACTCAGATGCTCTTGATTGTAGGCATTTTGAAAAAACATAGGTCATTTGTATAGAGAGCTATTTACTGGATGTTATTATTTTTAATGTCATATTACTCTTAATTTTCTTTTCTTTTATATTCTTCAAGCTTTCCTTTGGCTTCTATTTCTCTGGATAGCAACAGTGGATCAAAGGGCATCATTGGTATGTTTGTCTTTACTTCAATTTCTGTGTAGAAACAAACAAACAAGCACACATGTACATAAATAATGGCAAGAGTAGTTTGCTCTTAAACAAATTCCCTAGGCATCTCTTCCTTGAAGTATCATTGTTCAATTTAACTCTCAGCTTTTCAGACAATAATAGACATATGAGGCAGATATTCTTACGGTAAAATTATCTGAGTGGAAATTTACTGAATGGTAAACATTTAGTCAGTAATTAATATGGAAGTTAAAATTTCCCATTCTGCCCATGCACACCCATCTGTGCATGCATTTGACCACACTCCCCTCCTCTTGACGGAAATTTGACTGAGGAACCTCATTTCTGATGTTTTTAGAGCACACGATAGAAACACATTTGTTTGTTTACTTATTTTCTTTTTGTACAGTTGGATCAATAGGCACATGATAAATTTCTCCCAAGGGAAATTTTGGGTGGACATGAAACTATATAGAAAGAAAGGATTCAGATAAGAATCAGAGAAACGATGTTCTAATGGGGTTGGGGAGGAGCAAACAAACTTTTTTTCTAGAAAAGTTAACACCTTTGACAAAACAAATGAAGAAAAGAGTGGTATGCTGAGAAAAATGGTATCTGTTGATTACTGTCTATTGAATAATGTGTGACAAATATCCATACAACAGTTCTCATGGGGGTCAAATTCCCCATTTTTTCAAAATTCCATTTATGTGTATCCTTCAACTTATTTAGGAGAAAGGACAGGAATATAAAATTCCTCAGAAAGAACCTCCTTCAGGATGTGAGCTTTAATTCTTCTGTAAACCATCAGTGATTCAGCCATCTTTGAAGGGTCCTCAACCATGTACCTCATTGGGTTTCTTTATATCCTCTTTCAAAGAGAACCTGTAATATCTTCTCACAATGCCACATTGGCAATTGGAAAATATGTAAAGTTTGGAAGGGGAAAAGTAAGAAAGGCATATGTTGGAAATTTTTTCCTCTCTCCACAAATGGCTTCTTTTCCATCCATAAAATCTCTTTTGTTACATTTTATGGATTCTCATTTCATTCACTTTTCAATTTGTCCTTCAGATACATTCCTGTCTGCTTCTATTTCTATTAGCTACAGTCTAGCTATGCTGCCACCAGGATGACTAGCAATTATATTAAAGATAAATACATTTTTCTTATTATAATTATAACAGCTTTCTGAACCTAAAAACTTTGCATGCAAGTGTACGTGTGCACATACACATACACACACACATAGAGACACACGTAACCCCCACATTATCTCCCACACACTCTTTATGATCTTTTATCATGTAATATACTCTGCTGCATCCTTCAAGGTCTCCTTAGGAAGCGAATTAATTCTAGAATCCTAAATGATCTAACCCTCACCACCACTTTCTTCTAATTGAATAGTATAATCCATAGCCAACTATATTACGTATTGTTTTGTGAGAGACAATAAGTTCAGTTAGAAGAGTTGTAGCAGAAATGCGAATGAAGTTATGCCAATTATTTTGCCTTCTGTACGTTTGGCCAGTGGTGCACGCTGCTTCCTCTGTCAGAGTGGACTTAGTAAGAATTCTATTGCCCTTCACTTACAATATTTTGAAAGATACCTTCAAATGGAGTATAACAGTCCCAAAATCTAAATACAATCATTCACCAATTTGCTCCAGTCTCAGCGGATTTATCTAATTGTCCCTGAGAATCAGGCCTTCTGAGCCTGACTTACTTGGGGTTCTGTTTTACAGTGATGAACTCAGCATGTGACCCAGCGATTGAAGGACGATTCCCATTAATACTCTCATTGCGGTGGCTGACTAACGAGTATTGCCAGGACAAAAATTGTCTTTAACGACTGATCTCAAACATGTGTTTTTATGGGTCCAGTAGCTTCTGTTAAAATTCTTCTTTGTCAATTGCAGATGAGGAGCAAGGGAACACAGGCCTCGGAAAAGGGTACACTACATGAAATCTGCAATTAGGAACAAGCACAGCTGACAAAACGGAGAGTCGCGGACACATGCAGAGAGCATGTCACGGAGAAGCTGCCACTGGAAAATTAGGAAGGAAACGCTTTGCTGACATTGCAGTACCAGCAAATGTACACGGATTTTTTTTTTTTTCCCCTTAGCTATCCGTCCTTTATTGTAACCATCAAATTAGCAAGTGCGTTAGAGAGAGTGCCATGCTCCTGGGAAGGGGCAATCATTTCTTCTCCTCTCACTCATATTCCTGGCTGACAGTTCCCTAGGGGGACAGCAGAAGTAAATTTAGACCTGCCCTGATGGAGGCGAGTCAGCTCATTAGCAGCTGCCATCACAGCACTTTACCTTCAGCTCACAGATGGAGACAAGGGCCCTTTGAAGGCGATTCTGAGGCAGCTTTGCGTGGAGCGGCATAAGTGGGGATCCTGCAAAGTGTCGTTTCCCTGGAAACCAAGTGCAACAAATACCCTGTTTTCATCAGTGCAGGATGCGTGTAGTTCACACATAAATGCCGGGTTTGTGGAGAAATTTGCACAGCGGATGCCTGTGTGTAGATACATGTAAGCAAGAGGTCTTAAGGACCGTCAATCAGCTTCTTTATGGAGTCATGAACCCCCTTTGAAAGAACAGCGTGTTCAAAAAGTTCTGGCATAAATTATTCTGATATGATGTATGGATGATACAGAGTTCCTGTATGAAATACGGTATTCCCTTACGCAATTTAGAAAAAGCTATCAATTTTAATTGAATTAGATCTTGCTTCAACATAAAGGCCTATTTTGTTAATTTCAATTCCCAGATTTTTACTTGTGGGAACACCAGTAGTGGAACTTTATCTTATTAATAGCTCAAGTAATAATATCATCCTGATTTCACCCACACTCATTTGATTCAAAATACAAGTGGTACATCCCATCAAATTAAGGTATCAGGAGAAATTCCTCAGAAAGGAATTCAAAGGGTAACTGTTCAAGTAGAAAAGTTCATAAAAAATAAATTGCCTACATATAATATAGATTAGTGACACTTTTAACAATAGCAACTTAAATATCCATTTAAGCAATTCTCTAAGTGTTTACACTGTTTGCACACTAAGCCAGAACCTGTTCCACCATCACAGCTCAGCTCTTAATTGCTTAACATGTTTTTCACAAACAATTCAGTGTTGCTAAGTTTATATTTTGGTATTTATGGAAAATGTCAGTGACATTTTCACATACAAGCAGTCTTTACACTGTTTTTGTAGTTAGTATTGATCTTTTCCATATTTCCTAATTGAATCTTCACTCCTTTTGAGTGGCATAGTCTTTATTAAAAATGTCCTAAACCTCTCAGGTCTAGGGTAGGTATTATCCTGAAGTTAAATACAGGGAAAAGGAGGGATTGAGAACCTCAGTCTTTATCTGAATTCACGTGATGAGTTATTAAGAGCCAGGTCTTCAGATTTTCCCTTTTACCATCTAATCACTAGTTTATGATAGACTATAATTCAACCCTACCTAATTAATTAGTCTGTATAATCATAATGGTTGATTAGTTAATACAGACACATGCATGTATTTAACTGCAATTTGATCTACTTAGGTTTGAAATATGGTTTTGTACCAGACTAGACTGTCAGGAGAATGAAGTTCTTCCCTTTTTATGTCTTGCATATTAAATGTCCTTTTTTACTTTTTCATTACTGGATCATGGCAGAGTTTGGTCTATGGATTCTCCATATGAGTTAGCTCAAATTTTCATTTTTTCAGCCACTAGTCATACAGTTCTAAACGTATTACAAAAAATGCTGAAGTTGAATGTTTTTTACTCTACTGTGTGTTACTAATGGGATTTTACCAAAGAGCGTGACCTCTAATCATATTAATATTTAATCAAGCAATAAACATGTCTTTCTGCCAAGCTCAAAGCCAACAGAACTCTCTCTGGTGATGATTTTTCTATTAAATTGACAAGGATTTCTTTTGCTTTATCTCATTATTCTAAAATTGGAGCAAATATCTGAGTATTCAATTCCCAGTACGCTTCTTTTAAACTCTCATGCCTAAATAAGTGAAGTATCCCACAGTGCACTTTATATATTTTCTCAAAGCTTTGATTTTTTTTTTTAGAAATGACCTCAAAAAAATGGGCCTATTAAATAAAGGGTTTACAAATAAGAGGAAGAAGGAAGGATAGCCAATCATTAGATTTAAGTGTTAGCATTTTAAAATATTGAGAAATTGTAAAAAAAGTGAGTGTTCCAAGGAAAGCAATGAACATTTGTAGAATACTAGGCACAGTGATCTAAAGTAAAGCAATGTGCTTAGATTGTATCTAAATATTTATCCTATAGAAAAGCAATTTATCAGGTCATCATCCTCTACCTCCCTGCAGTCATGATGGGGTAGGTACTTCTGGCTGAGTTATGGTCAATAGTTTTTGGGCAGAGGTGATACAAACCACCTCCAGTCTTAATTCTTAAGGGTCATCCTACAATATCTTCCAGACTTCTCTTCCCCGTCTACGGTAAACTTGACAGCCTTCTGTTTTAGAGGATGTTGCTGCCAGACAGAAAAGCCTGGGCCCCTATGACTTAGAAATGTGTTGTCTTCTACTATAAATACTTATGGGACACAGCTAACCTCCTGGAATTTCTTAAAATTAATTTATAGATCGATTCTGGCATTCGTTGTGAAATCAGCTAAAACATGCAATTCTTAAGTTGTGTCTTTGAAGATGCTTTCAGTGGTATACGTCTTAATTATGGCAGAGTTTAGTTTCCTCCATTGATCAGCCTTTTTATTTTTGTCTTTAACTTTGTTCTTCCCATAATTAGGTAATTTAATTCATGGCTGATTGAATATGCTCCAATACCAAGTAAATTTTATTTTTGTGTGTGTATTTTTTTACCAAAGACAGGGGAAGTGAGACAGATGCTTCTCTCTCTCCGAGTGTCTGTCTACCATTTGTGGATTTAGTTGTGAAAGGAGCAGCCCTCATCAAGGAGGAGCCTGTGCATTGCTGGTCCTCGGGCTTGTCCAGGCTGAATCAAAGGTAGTGGAGCTTTACCGGCCTGCCACGTGTGTGACGTGGCATGTCAGCCCAGGACTTGTGTTGCTAGCAAGCTTCCCTTTACTTTAATATTCAGAGGAATATAGTTGTTATTGCTCAGCTTCTGTTCTTAAAGTGACAGTCTGTGATCAGTGATTATTCTGAGAGAGCCATTTTCATCAAAACATTGGGTTCTCTTTGTTTTTGGTTCACGTCTCAGCTCACGTTCTCTAGGATCTGACAGATAACTACTTGTTACAAAGGGGTTCCCCTCTAATTTGGCAGTTGTTTATTTATTTGATTTATTCTAGCAATGATTTTTTTTGGTCTATCTCAAATTATTAGTTTTCAAAAAGAATGAATATGGATATAGTTATATCTTTGCTATCCCTTGGTTAAATTCTATCCTACAATATTCCCGTGAAAGAGTCGGAAGGTGGTCTCTCTGTTTCATGAGAAATTTATGCAAGCGGGTCAGAATGAATGATCTGGAAAAGGATAAATGTTGTCGATTTCTTAAGTATTAATTCCAAACAAATGCCATGGAATATAAGAGGACTTGCCAACATTTGCACTCTTAACTTAATTTCCTACAAAAAGAGCAGCTGGAAAAAAAAAACTATTAAAAATCCATTACCTGTTGTTTAAGAACCAAAATAACATTTTTCAGAAGCTCCTTATCAAGCAATTGAATGCAGCAGGATGACGTACAGTGGTAGTGAGGGTTAGGCTGGTATTGACATTTTGCTTTCTTACTTAAATGATTCACTGAATTTACTAAATTAGATCAAGGAATTTAATTTCTTTTCAAGCCTTTATGAATTTTCTCTAATACAGGAATGATCCGAGACAGAACACTCAAGAAAATTAAACAGAGACAATTTTTTTTAAGTCTGCATAGCACCCTGTGGAGGGCACTCATGGACCATCAAACACAAAGCTGAGAGTTTCTTGGCCAAATCTCCCAGTACCGTTTTCAAGACAAATTCGGATTTGTTTGCTATATATCCACAATATAATCATGAAGCAAGACTTGAATGGTAGGGCTAAGCCTAAACTGGAGGCAACCACTCTTTATTAAGTTCTCGTAAGTACTTTTATGTACTTAGAATTCAGTCATGGTGCTAGTTATTAGGCAAGTTCAGTATATATAAATTCTTTTATCTACATCTAACATGGACAGAAACAAATCCTCAGGGTGAAATCAGTAATAAACCTGCCACAATTTAACAGGGGTCATGTTGCATATGACAGAGACAAAAGGGGCTTAGAGTAATTTAGTGTGTTTTAAAACAAAGACAGGCTGTCCCCAGAGTAAGCAGCATCAGAAAGCTTCCTGATCTTTCTCTCTAAGGCCAGGGCAGAAATAACATTCTCTGTCCCTGAGAGGGAAGTAAGCGGGACTCACAGGTCAATACTATCACTGCCAGCCCAGAGTCTGAACCCTTTTATGACTTAATTAGTAGAGATGCCAAGGGCTGACTTTGGAAGAGGTTTTAGATCTTCCCTCAAAAGAACAATAAACAAACACTCAGTTTGCTGTCTGAATGTTGTTTTAAGGCATTTAAATAAATGGATAATCTAAATAAAAAATGGAAGTACGTACTGATAATAACAATTACAAGATACATGACAAATTGAGTGCCCTTAAGCTTCATCCCATTTCTAAACATGTAGGCTTAATATGATTAACAAAGGGAAGAAACACATTTTCTTCAGGAAAGAAAAGAAACAAAAATAGACAGACCATGGATCTCATTCTTTTAGATCATAACTCTAAAAACAAAGGAAAACATACCACTAGGACATAGCATAGGGGCACATACACATATACACATACATGTACAAATTTTAGGAGGACTTTATCTGTGAAAATTAAGAGGAAATTGGTGTATCTGGGTGGAAGGAGAGGCATGGAGGAAGGAAAGTAGCATTTATAAAGGTATTTTTAATATTACATGAAAAATTAGTGAAAATGACATGATGACTCACTGAAATGCCACTAAATTGATAAAATAAGCAAATAAAGCACTAAAAGGTATCCAATGCCTAGGATATTCTATACAAATGCCTGAAAACTGCAAAAGTCCATAAGGTTCTCTTCGGTTAGACTCATAGATACTCTCATAATTTGCCAGGTGCTGAACTTCAGAAAATATTAAGGATATTATTTTTGTAATTTGTATTTCCACATTCTTCTTGTTTTAAAATTAACCAATAATTTAATATTTTAAAAAATGCTAGAGAAAGGCCTAATTAGAGATTCTATCAAACCAGCAGAATCTAAAGCTAACTGCTGTAGCAAGTGGAGCTGCTTAAAGTGAAATAAATGGCCAGTCTCGTGTAGTTATTTGTTATATCTGAGTGATATATTTTAATATCCCAAACACAGGTAGTATATAGTCTATATATGCAAAAAGAACATGCAAATCAATAAAAAACAGACAGCCTATAGTGTCATTTATTTCATGAAAAAATATTATGGTTATAGGAATTGTTGAAAAATGAATGGGAAAGCTTCATCACTCTCAGGAGTGACACTGAAGAATTTGATAATTAAGACCTCAAGGTCAAGTGGTAAGTAATTGATCAAGCACTGCCTTTTGTAATGTTTTTGGTGACAGAATTAAACTAAAGTGTGCTAAATTTTTTGACTGCTTAAATTTAGTCATCACAAAAGTAGCCAAAATAAGATTTTGTTATGCAATTTTTAACACTATGAGACTGTAAAGTGAGATAATGTGTTAAGCTTTTATCTCTCATCATTAGTGTTTCAGTCCAAGTTATTCTTAAGGGAAATGGTGTTGCACCTCTGCTCTGAGTACCTACACTACAAAATGTCATACTTGTCAGACTCTACTTATTGAAATGCTGGAATCTGAATTGAAGCAGGAAAATGGAATTGAAAATGAATGCCTGTATGGACTTTGTTTCTTTACAATTCCAAGTATGCGCTCAATACAGAGAGACGAAGAATCCTCTAGAGCATCAGAACCCCGTAAATCATGACATATACGTCTGTGCCAGCCACTGATAAACTGTGCCTAACTTTCCTGATGGAAGTAACAGATACGCCTCCCCAAAGCACTGAGATGAGAAATAGACAGGAAAGCCACTTCTCCTAATATCAAACCCTGCCCAGGAGAGGGAGGTGCATTCAGCACTGTTGCCATTTCCTGTTTTCCACCCAGGGAAAGTGTGTGCAAAGCGTACATTTTCAAGCGATCCTACAGACTTATCACCATTTCGTATTTTCAAAAGTCTTTCAGAGAAAGAGATTTTGCAGTATCCTACATAAAAACATGAGTATTTATCTCAGGAACTTTTAAGTTTGATTTCATCGAGCACAGCTTGCACTTTAGTTGAGGGACATTTTTACTTGAAGCTTAATTAAATCCATTGTCCTCAGGGACTGATTTGCATCAGTCCTCCGTTCCCCAAGGTCCTCAAGTCATATTGAGCCACCTTGAAATACTCCCAGTTAATGATACCTGTCAAAGGAATATCTTCTCACAATAGAAAAATTCAAATTATTCAATATATCATTTTAGGCACACCACCAAAACTGCAATGATATCGTCCTTGCCATTTTTAATAAAAGCTCTTTCCATAGTTTCTGGATCCAGAAGCTAATTGGAAATTTTTCATTTTAAAATATGACTTCCTTTTATTTAGAAATGAGTCAATGATTTAGTAACTATTATTTAAATTCTGTTATTAATTTTAAGCATGTTATCACAAAATTTAAAATGCTTCTGAATTTTCTCAAATAATGTAGAGTTAAATGGTTAATAGATCAATGAAAAGATTTGAAACTTTGCACTTAAAAATTAAAAGGATAAAGAAAGATGACATGATGCATGGTTATTTGCAGCACAGCCATTAAAATCTGATAATAGTCACAAAATTGCCACAAAAAACTTATTTCTACATTTTAGTATAGGTGAAATTTTACGTGCATTTTACTTAGGTTAATTAAATGCTATGCCATTTGCTATTCTTTTAAAAATCATTTTCTAATTATTGTATATATGTTTTAAGATTCCTTAAGTTGATGTAAGTTTATTGTGGAATATATTTTAAAATTTTTTATTAGAATGTTTCTATTCACAAGTAATAGAAATTCTAACTTAAGCTTATTTAAACAATAAAGTGGATTTATCAGCATAGGTAATTGTGAGGTCCTTTCTTTTTTGTCTTTCTTCAGTCGTGTTGGCTGTATCCAAAGGCAATAGCATCTCCAGATTTCATGTGCGTGTCCCATACCATTCAGTAGAATTTGCCCCCTAGAAGCCTCCAGCACTATCCTTGTTCAGACTGATTGGCTGAATTAAATCCCGGGCTTATCAATATGTATGGCTATGATGACGAAATTCAATAATTATTTTAGGCCTCAGCCACAGGTCTCAGTCCTTCAAACAAAGACAGTAAGTTTCTGAAAAATATTTGGGTTGAAAAATACTGGGTTTCAATACCTGAGTGAAAACTGGGGTAGACCCCAGACAAAAGGGGATTGCATATGGAGGAAGTAGCCAAAAAATAGCCCAATGAGACTTATCCCACTTCCTCTGTGTGTGTGTGTGTGTGTGTGTGTGTGTGTGTGTCCAAAAGCTCTCTTTTAATGAGAACCAAAATGACTATGGAAGATGACAGGGTAGCCTGCTTCGCCCAGCTTCTCATTTGCTTAGCCATTTCCATCCGTCCTGTTATTTTGGTAATAAATTTTTTATTTGAAAATTGTTTAGATTTATAGAGAAGTTGTGAAGATATTAGAGAGATTCCATAAACCTGACATCCAGTTTCCCCTATTGTTTAAATGTTACATTACTATGATACATTTGTCACAATTAACTAATATGGATACATTATTACTAAAGTCCACCTTTTATTGGGATTTCTTTAGTTTTTACCTAATGTCCTTTTGTGTTCCAGGATACCATTTACATGTAGTCTTCATGTCTTAAGCTCCTCTTGGCTCTGACAGTTTCTGAGACTTTTCATTTCTGGGTGACTTGGACAGCTTTGAGGAGACAAATGATTTTAGAGTGTTCCTCTATTTGAAACTTGTCTGATTTTGTTTCTCACGATTAGATTAGGGTTATGGGTTTTGGAATAAAGATCAAAGAGCTAAAGTGCCATTTTCTTCACATCATAAAGAGTGCACACTGTCAACAAAACTTATCACTTTTGATGTTAAAGTTGATCACCTGGCAGAGGTAATGTTTGTCAGGTTTCTCCAATGTAAATTTACTTTTCTCCCCTCTTTTCCCTGTACTTTTTGGAAGGAAGTTACTATGTGCAATTTATGGAATAGGGAGTTCTACTCTACCTCCTTGAGGGCAGTGTATCTACATAAATTATTTGATATTCTGCAGAGATGTGTCTATTTTCTCCCATTACTTTCTTATTTAATCATTCATATCATTATGGATTCATCAATAATATTTTATACTTTGGGTTATAATCAGCACTACTTTATTTATTTTATTGTCAAAATTGTTCTACTTTGGACAGTGGGAGCTTTTTCAGTTGGCTCCTGTTTCACATTGACATACCCCTCACCTGCTGTTTTCTTTCTTAACTTCTATCCTACCTGGAGTTTTAATCAATGCCCTAGAGTAGTGGTTCTCAAATGTGGTCCCCTGACCAATAGCATCACTAATATCTGAGGACTTCTCAGAAATATGGGCCCCAGCCAAGACCTACCTACTGAGTTAAAATATCTGTGTGTGATACTCAGAAATCTGTTTTTCAATAAGCCCTTATGGTGATTCTGATGCATAGGGAAATTTGGAGACCAGTGCCCTGCAGCATCATAGAAGAAAGGAAGAATATGTTTTTTAAATGTTTTAATAGACACATAGTAATTGTACATATTTATGGGTTACATAGTGATACATAGTGATACTTAAAATGTATAGTGGTCAAATCAGGATTATTAGCATATCCATCATCTCAAATATTTATCATTTATTTGTGTTGGGAAAATTCAAAATCCTTACTTCTAGTCATTTGGAAATATACAATAAATTATTGTTAACTATTAATATAATCATTCTACAGTACAATAGAACACTACAATAGAACTTATTCCTCTTATCTAAATGTAATTTTGTATCTTTTAACCAACCTCTCCCTGTCCCTCTCCCTACACTACCCTTCTCCGACTCTAGTAATTCCACAGCAGATAATCGAAGAATAAAATAAGTAAATGATTCTTCAATAGGCACTTAGCAAATATTAATACTTTACAGTTTGGATGAAATGTGCTGATTTTTAGTTTGAAGCCAATTATATGATTAACATTCTGGCTTCTTCTCTTTGAAGGATTTTCTCTTTCAGTTTTAATTTAATTATCTGGTAACTTTTTTAGAAGGAATATTTTAAACCCATTTCTGTTTGTTATAAAATCTCTCAACTTTTGAATGCCATTCTAAATTCTCTAAAAATTCTAAATTCTCTCAGTCTTGACAATCATTCAAATCTTTTTTATGGTTGGGTTTTATTTCTCTTTCATACAATTATTTGTGAGGACAAAGTCAGTAAATTGCATCTAAAACCCTGTTAAATAATCCAAATGCCCAGCAGATTCTCTGAAAGTGAATATTAAACCACTGTCCTTTTTAACCTGAAACTACTTATTGGCTGTATGTGTGTGTGTGTGTGTGTGTGTGTGTGTGTGTGTGTGTATGCATGGGCATGTATGTAGTTGGTCTCTCACCAAAGCAATTTAATAAGTGTTGAAGAAGAATACCAGCTTTTAGTAACAGCTTTCCATTTGAGTCAGGTGAAACTCATGGACTTCTATTCTTAGATTATGTTTTTCTGGTATTTGTATCAATTGCTTATAACATTTTATTTGAAATCAATAATTATTTGAGTTTACAAGATTTTTTTTTACTGAGTATTCATAACTTCTTTTCATATTTTAAAATGTTAATGTATAGATATGACAGAAATAATTTATATTTAATTTCAGCTGAAAAATTTAGTATGTTTCCCTATCTCTAAGAAGAATTTCGAATCTGTGTCACCTACCTCATCTGTGAAGGCCATTATTAACTTACCACAGAACCAAATTGCTATATATATTTATATATATGCATATATACATACATACGATAAACTGTGATATTCTAAAACATTAGACTTGTCCCTTGACCAATCATTTTTATGTTATTTTTCTCATATTTAGCATGCTAAGTTGTAAAGTACAACCTAATGCCTCCATGAGGGATTTATATTTCTGCAAAGGAAACAATTAGTGGCATTAGGTTAAGTCTATTCTGTTACCAATATGTGTTTTTGCAAGTTTTTAGGTATACATGTTTAAACAAGTGGAATGCTAATAACTACTTCAAAAAGTATCTTTGAGTTGAGCTTCATTCTATAAAATCTGTAAGCCTATGTCATCAAGTAAAGGATCATAGCATTGATTAGGTCTGTTTCTTATTGTCTGAATCATACCTCCCAATCTGAAAGTATTCTGTACAGAGATACAGCTGTCACTGCCAAGGACTTTAGTGCTTCCAGTTTTAGGCTGAATAATATCTCACTGCCAGAGTAATGCATCAGTCATTACACACAATGACTCATACCATCCGCATCTTGGCAAGAATATACACATTGCTAACAATAGCATTTCTTTGGAAAACTTTAAGCATTAATGCATTCTTAGTTTTATTTTAACCCCAAACTCCCAATCATAGGAATAATGTCAACTTTTCCCACAGCTTTATAATAAATCCCGGGCAATATTTTTATTAACTAAAACCAAAGAGTAATTATATTATTTAATAATGTTCATATAATTTTTTTGAGAACATCTAAAATTATTGTAGAATTATAATTCTCATGATGGATACTTGTATTTGGAACTTTGAGGTCCATTTGTGATTCAAAATATGTATATTTCATTATTAGGTTATATATTTTAATTTAAAAAACACAAAAATAAACAAAAGAAAGCTTTTATGTAAATACTATGCCTGACACTTAAAAATTGGAAGACTTAAATCATTAAATTTTTTTCCCAACGAAAGTCTTTCGTTTTATTTAGCAATATTTTACAAAGTAAGACTAAAAGCAGAGCTTGGTATATAACATTTTTCTGTATTTCAAAAGAAAGATTTGCTCTGCTCTATACCTTTGCCTCTTTAGAGTGTGATTTTAAATGCACAATGGCAGTTATTTTAAAAGTAATGATTTTATAACTCATAAGAGCATATAACCTTATATATACTGAGTATAATAGATACATTATGTACCATATTTCAAATACTGTATCATTTTTAAGATATATAACATTCAAATCATCTCTGTAGTAGTTTAAAATAATTTTAGTATGAAAATGGGAATGAATGATTTTAGAACACCAATTATTCATCAAAAGACATTTAATAATTTAATTCATTTGGTGTAAAATTGACATGATAGTCAAATATGAACTCAAATTATTGAGAAAAAGTTAATGCCTAAAACCAAATAAAGGCATTTTTCTCAGGAATTACTACCTAATCTATTTAATAATACTTTAAAAAATGAACTACGTCCTATTCTTTTGAATGCACAGAGAAGCGTGCAGCGCACACACACACACACACACACACACATGCATACACACTAACTCATATAGTTGAAATTGATAGAAAAAATGAGCTCAATTTTATGTGTTAAATTTTTAAATATATATTAAATTATGTAGAATAATCATAATTTAATTGTGAGAAGATACATAATGTTGAAGTCCCAACCCAATAATCTCTACCAGCAAAATTCACTGAAAGGAAATAAACCGTCAATTTGTGAGAAAGAATAATAAATAAAAAATGAAAAAATATAACAAGAATAAGAGAAAATATTGAAGACTGCAATACACATGAATGTGTTAATAGCTCTAACCAACATCAAAGGCACTCTGTTTAGTTGCCAAAAAATACTGGTTATACAGGATGTGAAAACAAAAAATAGGTTCAGAGACATGCCAACTTACATAATAAAAATATAAAAACTATTTACCAGTTTTCCAATTTTACAAATAAATTATAGAAAATAGAAAAATTATAATTATATAAAAAGGAACATTATTGTCTTCAAGAGAATAAAACTAAAGATATAATCAAAATGTTTTAGAGTGAATGTGGTGGAGGGAATGGTATTTGGATACTTCTCTTTCAAAGTGGAAAAACCAAGATTATATTGAGAGCCAATGGAACAAAAATTGAGAATGCCTATATGTTATACCAATGCAATATCAATAAAAATAACACTGTAACAATCAGTAATTTGACAGAAGTTTTTGTATGTGATATAAAGTTTTACATGCTTTATTCAGCCAAAAAAAAGTTATAAAAGTAAAACATTAGAAGAGCCTCCAGATTTGTTCTTTTTGCTTAAGATTGTTTTGGTTATTCTGGCTCTTTTTTGATTTCATATGAAGTTTAGGATTATTTCTTCTAGATTTGTGAAAAATGACATTGGTATTTTGATGGGAATTATTAATACATTGAATCTGTAAATCACTTTGAGCAGTATGGATACTTTAACAATGTTGATTCTTTCAATCTATGAGCATGGGATACTTTTCCATTTGTTTGTGTCATCTATGATTTCTTTCATCAGTATTTTGTAGTTCTCCTCATGGAGATCTTTCACCTCATTGGTTAAGTATATCCCTGGGTATTTTATTTTCTTTTCATCTATTGTAAATGGTGTTGTGCTCTTGATTTGACTTTCAGCTTGACTGCTATTAGTGTATAGAAATGCTTCTGATTTGTGTACATTGATTTTTGTAACCTAAGACTTTGCCGAATTTATTTATCAATTCTAGGAGTCTTTTTGTGACTGGAGTCATCACATTAACTGACTTTAAATTATCAACAAGCCTATAGTAACCAAAACAACATGGTACTGGCATAAAGATAGAGACATATACCAATGGAACACAATAGAGAACCCAGAAATAAAACCATATTCTTACAACCAACTTATTTTCAACAAAGCACATAAAAACATACTCTGGAGAAAGGACACCGTATTCAATAAATGGTGCTGGGAAAATTGGATAGTCACATGGAAAAAAATGAAACAAGATCCCTATCTCTCATCATATACAAAAATTAATTTGAGCCAGATTAAAGACCTAAAAGTAAGACCTGAAACCATAAAAATTCTGGAAGAAACCATAGGAAAAACTCTTCTGGACATGGGCCTCAGCAAAGAATTTATGACTAAGAGCAAAAAGGCAAATACAGCAAGAACAAAAATAAATAAATTGTACTTAATTAAGTTAAAATGTTTCTGCACAGCAAAGGAAATAATCAACATAGTAAATAGCCTACAGAATGGGAGAAAATATTCACAGACTGTACATTCGACAAAGGGCTAATATCTGGAATCTACAAAGAACTCAAACAAGTTAGCAAGAAAAAAATGTTAATAAGTTAACGTTTTGCCCATTTGTTAAGTTAATAAATGGCCATTAATGAGTAGGCAAAAGTCATAACATTTTTCAGAAGAAGATATCCAAATGGCCAGCAGACATGAAAAAAGTGCTTAACATCACAAATCATGGGAGAAATGCAAATTAAAACTACAATCAGATACTACCTTACCCCTATCAGAATGGCCATTATTTTAAAAATAAAAAAGCAACAGATGTTGGCCTGGATGCAGTGAAAAATGAATGCTTGAACACTATTAGTTGACTGTAAATTAGTACAACCTCTGTGGAACACAGTATGGAGATTCCTCCAAGAACTAAAAGTAGACCTATCATTTGATCCAGCAATTCCACTACTGGAAATCAACCCAAAGGAAAATGAGTCATTGTATCAAGAAGACACCCGTGCCTGAATCTTTATTACAGCACAATCCACAATTGCAAAGATGTGGAATCAATCTAAGTGTCCATCAATTCATGAGTGGAGAAAGAAAATGCAGTGAACATGTACCATGGAGTACTACTCAGCCATAAAAAGGAATGAAATAATGTCATTTGCAGCAACCTTAATGGAACTGGAGAACATTATCCTAAGGAAAGTATCTCAGGAATGGAAAATCAATCACCACATGTTCTCACTAATAAGTGGGAGCTAAATGACAGGTACACATGGTCATAAAGTGGTGTAAAGGACATTGGAAACTAAGAAGGGAGAAGAGTGTGAGAAAGAGGCGAGGAATAATAACTTACCTTTCAGGTACAATGTGCACTATTCTGGTGACAGGCGCACCAAAAGCCCTGACTTCTGCGTTATACAATTCATCCATGTAACAAGAACACTTTTACCTCCTAATATGTTGAAATAAGAATTAAATTAAAGTGAACATTGGAAGAGGCTAAAAAGGAAGGATTTTATAAATGAACCAATTCCTATTTTGCTAGGATATCACAGAAGATATCTGAGGTTTGTATATTAAGAGTTAGTAATGTATGTAACTGCTGAAATAAATAGGAAAGAAATGATTATAATATTTGCCTCCTAGGATTAGGTATAATGGTCAGAGGATGGGGCCAGCGACAGATACTTTTCAACATAAGCCATTTTGAACTTCTCGATTCTTTCAACCATGAGCATGCATAATTTCCTTTAAATTTTAAATAAAAATAAAAACACTTTAAAACAAATAGAATATGGCATTTATACAATTATTTATAACTACTGAAACATTGAGAAAAATTAACAAAAACAAAGAAATTAAACTAAAAGCAATCGTAGGGAGGAGGAAAATAATATAGATACAGTGGTGCATATAATTATAAACTTAGTTTTTGGACTCAATTTTACTTGGCTTCAAGTTATTATTCTTCTTATTAGATATGTAACCTGGACAAGTTACTTAACTTACTTGGACTAGTCTTCTGATTTATAAAACTGGAATAATAATAATACCATTCTCATAAAGCTGTTTATGGGATGATGAAATAATACACATAAAATACTTTGTAGTTAGCCCTTAGCCTGGCAATGTTTATAACATCATAAATAATACTAAAGAAACAAGGAACTATGAAGTTAAATAAACACAGACTTAATAAGACTTAAAAACCAGTGATTAAAAAGCGATTATTAAAACAGAAAAGTTTTGTCACCTTAAACAAGAAAATGGAGGAATTTCAAGGATGTATCATTATTAATAAGAAAGAAATTTCCTCAGCTACTGAGGAAATTTTAAAATTTGGAACAAAATTATATACAAATTATTGTTTTGTAAATTGGAAATATACATGAAAACATCTTTGAAGTTCACATTATAAAAATGAACTGAGATAGGAACTGTTATTAATATAATTATAGCCATAGGTAAAACTAAGATCTTAAAAACTTCGCTTCAAAGAAAAAAGACACCAAGAACAGATTACTTGCCAATCAATTTTACCAAATTTTCGGGGAAGAGCTTATTCCTACATTATTGAGCATAAAGAATGTATAAAAAGGTCCATTTATTTTTATGAGGTTTTTAATATTCTGACTCAACAATATTTTGTATCTTCATTTAATTAACAGTTTTCTTATCTTTCATGTTTTCCTTTTCTTCCTTCTGTCCTTTCTCAGTTCTTCTTTCTTTATTCCTTCTTCACCTTCTCCTCCTTCTTTTATTTTTTTCCTTTAAATATTTTTAGCTATTTTTAAGAGGTCTTAAAATTAAATTTAATTTTTTTAACTTAGTGAAACTTTCAATTGCTTATTTGGTCAATGATCTGAACTTGTACTTTAATAGTATTCAAATTCAAACCCTGATGCATATTCTTTTTTTTTTAATTACTTGATGTCTAATAAGAGTTTTTTTCAACTACCTAAAGCATATTAAGTTCAATTCTCAAAAGGCCTGTAATCAAACACAATCTGATATTTTATTTAATCTTTGTTTCTTTCCCCACCAGATAAATGTTTTAATTTCTATATGGTTATAATTTTTATGGTTACTGTGTTCCAGGTAACATGTTAAAAGTTTTCTCCCAGAATGTGAATAATCTGTGACATATTATTTATTACTTTATCTTTTACATTTAAAATTTTATTCTATCTGGAATGTTTTATGTATTACATGAGTTCAACTTTTTTTTCAAATGAACAATCATTTGAAAAATAATCATTCCAATGGCAGTTTCTTGACTATATCATCCTTTTACAATGAATTTTAAATACGATCATTATCATACCCCAGAATCTCATATATACTCATGGTCAGACCTTAACTCTCTTTTCTAGTTGTCTGTTAGTATAGTAATGTATGTTACCACAATGTTACCTTTCTGCTATGTTTTCCCTTATTTTCTTTTGCAACATGTAATTTTACCGATATTATCGCATATATTTTTAAAATAAAAATGTCAAAGTGAGAACTCCAGTGGAATTTTCATTAAAATATTTTAGAATTATATTACTTTGTGAAGTATGTTTACATTTATAACATAGAATCATACAATCAAAAAATATGGCATATCTCTCCATTTAGGTCTTCTTTGATATCCATACCTATGTATCTATACCTGTATCTATATATATATATCCAACCTAAATTTTTGGTTTCCCAGACATCTACTTGATTTGAGCATATTTCTCCTAATGGGGTTTTGAGGAAAGCTATTGCTTTCATTCAAAAAAAAATAGAATAAGGTATCATACAATTCATGCTCTTCTCTTTTCATCATTTCTCCTTTATGGAACATGTTTGTGAATTCCAGACATCAGCAGTCATTTTGCAATAGCATGGCAAAAACTACATGATCACATAGCAGAAAAAGGCTGGGACATTGCCATGGACCACTATACCTAGTCCAATTATTACAAAAAGAATAATAATCTATTTTTCACATACAGCTGAGCATAATTTTTATACAGGTTTTGAAACCCTTATTCACTTTATAGGGATTCAGAGGATCTATTAGGTTGTAAGAAATTGGGTTCATTGGGGTGCACCCACAATTGAGGAACATCTGAGAATATATGATTTCATCATTTAGAAAAGACCATCAATTATATTAGCCTACTTATTTATTACTTTTTTTAGTCAATTCAGCAATATGAACATTAGAAGTCTAACATTTTTGCTAAGGCTTTCACTGTGATATGTCCATAATGTTTAAGATATTATGTTGATGAGTTCAGATATTGTGTTTTCTAGGACATATATTCTCTATATAGTTTTCTTACATTTTAGGTTAATATTGGTCAAAGAAAGATAAATATAATAGCCAGGGATCTGGGTGTCTTTCTCCATCTGGTACAGAGAGTATAAATGTAGGAGGGAATATCATCAGAGATTATCTAAATTATGTCATGGTTGCTATCACCATTGTTAATGGCCGTAATGCCTACCCCTGTGGAGACCCATTCTAAAACTATCTGAAAAACCAATAGAAAGAAAGTTAACCTTCCCTATTCCGAGATCTGATAGAAGAATTTTCGGCATTTCAATGGGCAAAAGTTTTCTTGATGTATTAAGGTTACAAAATATTTAATGATATTTCCCACATATCTGTTGTGATACAAACTTACTAATTACCTTCTCAGGTTTTATTTTAATTTCAAGGACAGTTCCAGGAATATCCTCAGATCTGATTAACCTGATTTAATAATGATTACCTGATATGGAGGTGGTACATAAATCTTGGGAGGAATTGTGTCTGGACCTAGAATATGCGGTTTCCAAAATTTTAATCACCTAATCCATTTTAGGTGAAATTTCTTGTGAAGTTTCCTCTATTATCACTTTACAAAGTATTTTTCTCAATTTTTATTGTATTCAGTGTTTAAAGAGTGTATTTATTTTTTTCTAGGAAAGTCAACAGTTAACAGTTGTTGGATCATAATATTCATATTTAGAATTCTATGTGATTGGCATAATCATTTGGCTGTTTTGACTGAATAGCTCCAGATGAAATATGTATTTAAAAAAATAGTACTATTCTTAGGTGAAAATTGTGTGTACAGAAGATATAGAGAGAAACCCTGAAAAAGATATTCATCAATCATAGCAGCTTCCAAAGTTGTGCCTTTTCAGAAGCTTCAAGAAGCCTACTTCATGTCCGCATGATTCTTCATTGTAGCCATTCCTGAGTTTTTCCTTTACTCCAGGTCTATGTCTGAATACACATATTGAGACATATTTATCTCTAAAGTCAGTGTTTTATTTTGACATAATAGAATTAGAATCACTGTGGTTTTAGAATTGTAGGTGTTGTGTCCGTAATGGTAGATGCAATAGAGGCATCTTTGAAGAAATAGCAAATTATAGGAGAAAAAGTGGCTACAACACTATTAGTACATATTCATGCCATACATGTATTAATAATAGAAAGCACCCTGGACTGTTCCATGCCATGTCATAAAATCCCATTTTCCAAAATCTTCTCTGGATGTATAAGGCAACCTAAGAGTAAGTTATTCTGATGGCAAAGTGTTATGCCTTAAGTGTGATATAACTTAAGTGGGAAATGTAATATAGATGCCTAGAACTTCGGTCTTTATTAATATGGCATGCACTTCCTTATGTCTACTGCATTTTAAATCATTTATAGTTTAATAAGCCATCAAAAGTTCAACAATAGATATTCTAGAAACATACTAATCTGTGTTTCTTCTCTCTTCAAATGATATTTATACAATAGGTAAATGTTATGTCTTCAAGTTATTACCGTAAATAGTATTTACATATCAGTAGCTGGTAAATTCAAGTATCTGTGCAACAAGAAACAAAAAAAATGTAGTTTTCCCTACTGGACAAAAAAAAATTTTAATGTGTTTTGTAGAATTAACACATTATAGAAAAAAATGGAAAGAATGGGTTGGCTAGGTCATATGTTGAAAAAATGAAGTAGTAAGTTTTATATTTTCTAGCAAAGAAACATTGCTGGGTGCTGGTTCAGCAAGGACAGAAATAATTTAATTCAACTAGCACATTCTGCAAATGTACCAAAACGTATCATTAATATAACTCTCCATATTCTTTGCTATCATCCTATTATATGTCTTTATCATCTCTTGCTTGAACTACAATAATCTAGCTAGGTCCTTTGCTTCCACTTGTCCCTTTATAATTCTTCAGAAATGACCTTTTAAAAAATATAAATCTGACCATGTTATTCCTTTGCTTAAAGTTGCCCATTCCTTAGAATAAAAACCAACCTCTTATCACAGCCTTGGTTTTCCACACAAATATTCTAGTCCACTTGGCTTAAGAGTTCATCTTCTTTCTTTTCTTCAAGAAACTATCATCATCATTCTTGTCTTAAGGATTTTTGGGTGTGTTTGCTTACTCATTTTTCTAACTTGATTTTTTCTCCATATCTTTGTAAACCTTTTTTTGCTATTTATTCAGATTCTAGCTTAAAACGTGACCTCCTCAGAGAGTCATTTCTTGTCAATTCTCTGTTTTGTGCCCACCTTTCCATTATTGTATATTATAACACTATATTTTAGTTTCCATATAGCTTTTCCCACTACATAGTGTTTTCTTGACTATTAATATTTTTGTTTTCACTAGAAATATTCACCACGAGAATAGAAACCTTGTCTGTATTTTAACCTTCTTATTTTCAGTTCATAGGGTGATACTTAATATGTCACAAACTTTCTATTTATTAAATATTTGAAAGAATAAATTGAGGAAACCCTAAGTTTATTATCAGAAATGATCAGTTTTTCTCTAAATAACCAAAAAAGGGTCTAAGATTGCTTATTTATTCAATTAACCCTTATGTTTTGAACTCCAATGAAGTAATTTAGTTCTTAATCATTCTTTGAACTTTATACTAATGCATATTAAAATTTCATTAGCCAATGTGTATTCTGATGGCTTATATTAAGCCTATTACCAATAATTTTCCTGGTTCTGTGAAAGTTTAGCCTTGAAAAGCAGCCAACACTTCTCAAGTTGGATATTAGTCAATGCATTTAAAAGAGGGTCTCCTTTATTCCTGATTTCAAATGTGTGTATATATATATATTTATTCATATATTAATAATTAATTATTGTTAATATTATTGATATTATTAATATTAATATATTAATATATAATGAAATCATATTTCCTTTGAATTTTTTACATTATTACTTTTCTTTTCAGATGTGTTCTTCTTTCAAATCACCTTTCACCTAGACTTTTTTTTATAGTCCCTAATATCCACCTAGACTCCTTTTGTAACCATGAGGCAAAGTCCTCAGAATATCTCAGTAACTTGTAGTAATTACCATGATTTTTATTGAAGTCATTCTCCCTCTTATTTCTCAATCTGTTCTAAATCACAATCTTATTTGAATCAATTTCCTTTTTAATAACTTTTATGTCTTTGCTTTTAGGGCCAATTTTATATACTTCAGGCTAGCATTCAAAGTCTCTTCACCTAATTGCTCTTCTATAGAAAAGTAAACCTCACTATTCTTCAAATTGTTCTCTCCTATTGGCCACTGAACACATCATGTTTAGGATTACTAGAAAAAAAACTAAAAAATTGATCTTCCTTCTTTGAATGTCTGAAATCCTGATTACTGTATACTTAATTGGAAGATTTAAATTATACGTTACAATGCCTTGTATCTTGGTCTTATGTATTTTCTTTCCCAACTAGATTATGAACTATTAGACAGCAAGCATTTTGACTTGGACCTGTTTTGCATGTTTTCTGTGCCTAGCACAATGCTTACAATTCTAGCCACTTAACACATTTGCTCAAAAGAGTGAATTAATGCAATTTATTACCATGTAAATTGACGAATCACTCATAATTTTTGCCTCATAGGGGCACACAGCTACACAGACACTGTGTTTTTAACCGTCCTTGGAGTGAGATGTAGCCATGTGACTGAACTGACACAATGGCAGAATAGTGAAAGTAACATGTGCCACCTCATGGCAAGGTCCATATAAACCTTCTGTGCCTGATCTTCAAACTCTTCTCCTTCCTGGGAAGCTTGATATTAATGATAATGGTGAAGTTTTGGCAGCAATAACTTAAAGGTGGGGAAAAATATACAAAGAGCTCAGGTGGCCCTCCTTCCCCTTCTCCCCCTGAAAACAAACAAACAAACAAATAAAAAACTCAGAGAAAACTCACCAGTTAATAAAGAGCTAGATTTTTGGACTTACTGTGAGGAAATAAAAACAAAAATAAACAAAAAACTTCAATCATGTTTGAATCAGTATATGTATTTTTTGCTTTTGGTAACAGATAACATCATCTTAACTAACACATTATATTCCTAACCAAGTATAATATTTGGCTACTAATACATATAAAATAATTTTCATTTTACCATTGAATAATTGAAGACATTTAGCAAAAAGGAGGTACTTCCAAAACTGAAAACATAAATTTTACCTGACTATTGCATTTTCTCCAAAATTTATGATTAACATTTAGGATATGTATAACCCATACCTAAAACAATTTGTATTTAATAAATAATAAAAACAGTGGTATCACTTTAAGACACAATTTCCTTTTTAAATGGTAAAAGTATGTACTCATAATGTTAACTTTAGAAAATTAATAATTTAGTTCCATTAAAAGAGTATGTTGAGCTGTTTTCTCCAAAATATGGTGAATGACTCCTAAAACTTCAGAAAAAGAGGTATATTTCTTCTCATGTCTTTTATATATTGTCTCCTTTTCATGTTTTAAAGATTGTAAACAAAAAGAATGATTAGATAACTTCACTTGGCGTTCTTCATTAGTGACATAATTTATGTGGATTAAAAATGCATGAAATCACCAAAATTTCTCTAAAAAGAATGGAAAATTTATCTCTGTGGCTATACACACAATCCTTACAATCCTTAGTGTTTTAAGTGCTGTGTGGTAATCTCAAAGGGAAAAATTCATTAATTTTTTGGTATAATAGGGTAATATCTAAATGTCCTTAGCAACTGCTGAAATTTGATTCAAGTTGACCCTTTCATACATTTTAATATAGAAAATATAGGTATTATTGATACAGAAAAGAGTGGACTCCTGTGTCAAACTCTTGCTAAAAATAATTTTTAACTCCTTTCCACCCTTCTCCTTACCTCCTAATAAAAAGTTTATTTACTGAAGGCCAATTAATGACTCTAGTATTCAAGATCTGCTTTTTTCAATTTGTTTCTTACTGCATATAGTTTGCAACTAGTGCTTCAGCCAAACTGTACTCTTTATTCTTTTCTTGTTTCCAGACATTTTCTCACAAAGTTCACTTTACCTAGAATGCCTTCAATAATTCCTCCTATTTGAAATCCACTAAACTCTATAAATGTAACTAAAATGCAAACACTCATGAAAAAGCCTTTTCATTTATATCTAAAAATATCTCATTCTGCTCTGTGCTCCCAATAACAACTTTTACTTCGTATTGCCTTATGTGGTACACGTTTGTGCACATACACTTCTTAACTAGAAAATAGCAATCATGGAGTGCTTACAATTTATGCTCTGATGCATATGCTCTGATGCATCAATTTCTGATGACAGAAATTTTGTTAATAATTGTATTAGTTTTTTTATTTAATTGATTTATTAACCAAAGATTATTTTTTTTGCACAGCTTGCTAAAGAGTTATAATTTCTAAATAAATCTACTTTATGATTTCACTTAATCAGAACTAAAAGGGTATATATATAGAAATTTTCTTAAAGGTGAAATATTTCTGATGCTGCTTCTTAACATCTCATTTATTATGTTTGGTAATACATATAGTTTTTTTTTTTTTTGAAAGGCGTTATTCCTATAATCTAACCAGCGGTCTCAAAATTCTATGATCTTGGTAGACTGCCAATATTATAGAAAATTATCCCAATCCTATTCAATTTTCTGGTAGGAAAAAGAAAAACTTGCCTAATATTATATGGCAAGTATCATGTTACTTTTGTAAAACATAGATGACTAATAAAGGATACTTTAAGGATGTTATATATTTTGTTAGAAAGAAAGAAATAAGCATTTGGTTTATTTTAAAAGCAGCCAATATTTAGAGAAGTTAAAGACCAGAGCCGCCTTCTACAAAAGATAGAATTGTTGTATTAAATTGTTTCACCGAAGAATAAAATACATACATATAGGCTAACAAATCAGAAATGTACATCCCGATAAATTTTCAGAAAGCGAACATGCCTTGTTGATCACTGCTCAGGCCCTAAGTTTCTGACCAGTGCCCCAACCCCAATGACCAGTTGCCTCCTACCCTCCTCTTTAACTATAGCCATTATTCACAACTATCACCATAGACTAGTTTTGAATTTTTTTGAGCTTTATATAAATGAGATGAAATAGTATGGATTATTCATCTCTGGTATGTTTAGCACTACATTTTGTTTGGACAATTTGCCTATATTTTTGTATAGAGCAATAATTGGTTGTGATTACCACATTAATTGCTGATAAACCTTTAGCTCATTTCCAGTTTGAAACCATGACGAATAAAGCATACTGAACACGTTTTATACGTGTTTTTATAAACATACACAAGCACTTATATTGGATACAACTCTGGAGACTTTAATATCAGCTCTTCCCTTTGTGTGTTTGATGATATTCCAATTGTGTTTTTTACTCACATACCTCTTCATGTGTTCATGAAAAAACCTTACACAATGCAAGGTCAACTATACTGTGCTTCTCTCTGGTATGTTATTTCTTCTGGCCGAAGAATTCACTTTAGTATTTCCTACCTCATGGGTCTTCTGCTGACCACTTACTTCAGTTTTCACTTCTCAAATTTAGCTGTCTTTGATCTTTCTTTTGAAAATTTATTTTCAGTGGACGTGAAACTCTAGGATGTCAATTTGCTTCTCACTAAAACACTTTGAAGATATTTTTCAATGGTCATTTGGTTGTTTATTCTTTCTTTTTCTTCTTTAAAAATCTTATTTTCTTTCTTTCTTTCTTTCGTTAGTATATTTTTGAGAATTGAGATGTGAATTTAACTTTAACTATAATTTTAATTTTTAGGTGACATGTATTTTTGCTCTGGAAGATTTTAACATGTTTTTTCTTTCATTTTCAGCAGTAATATGTATATCATGTCCAGTTGAGGTTGCGTTCATACATATTTGTTTTAACTTTTAAGTGCTTGTGAAAACTGTGGATTGATGTCTTTGTTAGTCATGAGACTTTTGTTGCCATTTTCTCCTCAAATTGCTCCTGCTCCATTCACTCTTTTCTCTTTTGGCAACTTCAAGTACTCATGGGTTAGTCCACTTCACTATTTTACATGTATCCTGTATGCTTTTCTCCCCCCTCCATTTCTATCCTTTTTCTGGAGATTTTCATTCACTCTATCTTAATTCTTTTTCGTTCTGTCAATCTATTGAAATCACACATGAAATTTTAAAAGTTTACTTATTTTACTTTTCAATGGCTAATTTACATTACAGATTCTTTAAAGTTTCCATTTTTCTGTAAAAATTCATCATGTTCATATTACTTTCTTGTACATATACATAGTTATTTTAATGTTTATGAAAATAGCTTCAATATATGAATCTTCTATAGATTTGTTTATATAGCCGGTTTCCTTTTACTATTGCTTTTTGTCAACTCTTATCTTCTTATCTTACCTCATTGCTTTTAATTGGATGACAGATATTTTGTAAGAAAAGTCATAAATATAGTTTTAATACCTTGGATGATAATATTTTGTTCCATAAAGGGTTGTTTTGATTTGCCAATTAGATCGAAGGTATATTACAAGGCTTTTAACCGACCTTTACTTTTTGTGTCTATTGATCTATACCCTCTTCGACTTACTCCTAGAGTTCATACCTTCATGTGCAATTGAAAGTCCGTGGTACTTTCTAGGGACCTTCATTCTTGGTAGATACTTATCTCTAATTTTTATCATTTCAATATTGTAAATTTTTTCTGTTTGTTTTCTCATCCTTTCATTCGTAGCTTTGAAATGGGCAAATATCCTAATGTGAAGAGCTAAGAAGAACATTGGTCTGTCATCTATGGGTTTCTCTTCTCTCTGGGAATCTGCCTCCCTTCCCTCTCAAGCCCACATAGCTTCGTAACTCTCCAATGCTTTGAAACAGATTTTATAAATACATCTTTTTTTTTCCTTTTTGTATAGTTTTGTAGTTCCCATAGTGGGAGTGTGGTTTCTGAAGCAGAACATCTACATGAGTTCTTTGTGCAATTTCCTATAAACATGAAACATCTTTAAGTAAAATACAAAATAGCACCATTCTCACAAATAGAGATAACAAATGGAAGGATCAGTAATATATTGAAGTAGATTGATTCTGATTAGGATGTATTTTATTCATACTATCCATTAACAATTTTAAATTAGACATTCAAAACAATTACTGAAATTATGTACAGCATTAGAGAGGACATTACTTAATATATGTATCTATTTCTTGGTCACTGATCTCAGAGTAATAACTTATTATTGATTTTTATTACTACCCACATAAATTTTATTGCATTAATGTGTTAAGTATTGATTTTCTGTAAATAGTTTCCAATGTAGAGCATTCAGTAAGCAATCTGCTGATACAAAATAACATTAAATTTTTATACTTTAATTAATGTTATTCATGTACTATTTTCATATATACTATTGTTTTTAACTTTAATTATATATTTTTAGCATTAAAATCCCATATAAAAATAATTTAAAAAATTTTCTTTCACTGATTAATTCATCTACTTTGCCATAAGAGTTACTAGATGACTATATAATGTCTCCTCTATGTCTTTTGACACTTTTAGAATGTACTGTCAAAGGGTATGTTCCATTTCACCTAAAGAAATACCCATAGTATAAAAATAGCCCTTTTTTTATTTTTTAAAATTTTTAATTTTTTAAAATTCATACTTCTATTCTCTTTAGCATATCATCTTATTCATTATACATTTAACAAATTATTCTGGGAGTAAGACTATTGAACATCACATGAGAGATATCTGATCATAAATTGATGGTGTAGACAAAAAAGATGCTCAACAGACATTAGTTTAGTAGAGTCTTTGTGTCAGGAATTTTACTAAGTGTTGAAATTACACTGCTGAAAAACATGTGGTTCTTGTAAGCAAGGAGCTCACTGGCAGATGTAATACATGCAAACAAATATGTAATATAGCATTATACATACTATAAGAGAGGATATTGGAAGGATTTCATGATTAAGTATTATATATCATACGGCATCTTTACATTGAATAGTGAATTCTAAATATTTTGAATCCACTAATCAGAGAAAATTCTTGGAATTTATAGAAAGAAAAGATGCTGTAGGGGTAAGTCTGCTGAGATCAGATAACAGAGTCTCACATGATACACAAGGCAATATTCTCATCTATATTTATACTCTCTTCCCTAATAAATGGCTTTAAATATTATTTATATGTTTCTAACCACCAAATATATACCTTAAACCTAGATTTTTATTGATCACTAATATATGTCAAAGGAGAGAGTCAATATTATTTCATGAGAGACTGGTTATGGTGGGATATTGGAAAAGTGCATGAAAAGATGACATTTTTGCTAATATATTTGGATGGATTGGGGAGCCTATTCACTATAACAGTATTAACACTACTAATCTTATTAACAACCATTACTTATTGAATCTCAGTTTTGATTCATTCAAAATATAATCTCCTATTCAAACAATGTTATAATACGGACATTATCTTCCTGATGTTATATTAATAGACAAAAAATTGAAAGCATAGCAAAATTTATAGCTAAAGATATTTAAAACTATGAATAGAAGAGTCAGAATTCAAACTTAGATCTGTCTTTCTAAAGTAAGAGCCTATCTTGTAAAGTATGGAGAAAAAAATCATGAGTGAATTTTTTAACATTTTGATTTGGAGAAGGATTTTATACACCCATGTGAGGTAAAGAGTCTGTTGAACAATTTTTTCTGAAGCTCTTGAACATGATTCCACATAGATATTTGTTTTTAAATTTCAT
>CAUYSK010120875.1:0-85071 GCA_963575035.1 Avahi laniger | reverse complement strand
TGTCATCCCTTACTGCTTTATATAAGGAATGTTAGGCACTTTATAGAGATTATATGATATATACTAGCGCAGTAATGTTCAAGCTGTTTGTGGTGAACGGTCAGCTTTTTTTCCTTCTCTTTCCTTTTCTTTCCTGTCCTTGTCCCTCCCTCCTTCCTTCCCTCTTTCTCTTTCTCATCCTTCCTTCCTTCCTTCCTTCCTTCCTTCCTTCCTTCCTTCCTTCCTTTCTCTTTTTCTTTATTTCTTATTTTCCTTCTTCCTCTCCCATTCAAACACAGACTGTTACCTTTGAGAAAAACAATAAGAGTGAATTACTAGGGAAACAAAAGAAAAACACTCAAATCCGTCAGTTTCTTTCAGTGATGAGTTCACTGATCACATGCTTGAATGTCATGACAATGTCAAATTGCCCTCAGTTCTATAGGCTTTCTGTATTCATTCTGCTATGGACTATGCTCTTAGTAGCACTGTACTAGTCAAACATGAATTAAAGCAAAACAAAACAAGTCAAGCAAACAAAAAATTCACCCACAAACCCAGAAAGCCACAAATTAGCATAAGAAATAGTCCTGCTGAGTTTGCTCTTATGCACAGTCCTTGGTTTGCATTGACATAACGCACTAGCTTGGTTCCTGTGCTTTATATGTAGCAATCCTCACGATTTTCTGGTTTGTAAGTGATAGAAAACTAACTAAAGTGACTTAAGTTGAAATGTATTGGTCTACATAAATCCTAGGAAGAGCAGAGTTAGAGCAGATTTCAGAGATTCTTGGCACCTGGCAATGTGATTATTACATACTCTCCATTTTCTTTTCCTCATCCTTCCTAAACATGCCCTAGAGTTTACTCGGGGAGGAGAAGCAGGTGCAAGAAGGAGAGCTTGACAATTAGGATGCAGTTCGATGGGAACCCAGTCAGCGGCGGCCCTGCCCCTGCGCTGCTAAGTAAGGGTATAGACAATTAGAGAGAAGCGGGTGCTGAGGGCCTCCGCCCCACCTGCTCCCTGTGTCTCGGATCTCTCATCTCCCTGTGGAAGCGCTGTAGGTTTGGGATGATGGCTCGTAGGCCTGTCGGGGACATGGTGTGGAACAAGAGGCACACGTGCCACACGTGTACAGCCTGGGCTGCTGTGACAAGGTCTCAGCCAGAGACGTGGCTGAATATTACAAGGGACGACTGGTGTCCAGGAGGGTGCTGCCACCTTTCCACTGCAGGTCACAGACATTGGAGCTAGAACAGTGGTTTCCAAGCAAACAAGGAAAAGCCTATGGTCTTGCAAAAAGGACATGAAGGAGATTTCTCTGCCATCCTGGCCTCTTCCCCTTCCCCAAGTCTAGAAAGGTCGGGGCCAAGAAAAGCAAGAGCCCCTCTCTGTTCAGAGCCATGCGAACTGCAAGGGGTCCCTGGGCTGAGAGGACGGGGAAAAGAGCTGGATTAGATATGGGGTGAAAGTTTTCAAATAAACAAGACTAAGTTTGAGACTGCTGGTCAGAAGTGACTGAAAACTTAGGGAGTCAGGCAGGGATATGGCTCAGGGAGACACTCCCTAGTGGAAACAATGGCTTTGTGACTCTTGGAAAAAGAAAAACCTGCTGTTTGTTTATACCATATGAGTGAAACACCTTGATAAAATGTTTACTTAATACAGTGGCTGCTGTGTTGAGAGACTGAAAAAGGGCAACCACAGAGGTGGAGAGATTAGTTAGGGGACTAACGTGGTGTGGTTTGATGGACGATGATTGTGCCCTGCACAAGAGTTGTAATAATAGCTATGAATAGAGAGGATGGATTTGTGATGTATTTTGGAGAAAGAATTAACGAGATTTATTAAAATATTAGACATGCATGGTGGCTAGAGGGAGGGATCACTCTTGATTTTCTGGCTTGGGAGAGTGCTGGATCACAAAGCCTTGCAGGGGGTGGGAAAGGCTGGAGGAAGATCAGAGCAACATTGAGAGGGGCTGGAATCAAGTTTGCGATGTGTTACAGCAGAGATGTTTACAAAGCGTCCAAATGTGGATGTCAAGTGTTCAGCTACATGTTTAGTTTTAGAGGTCAAAGGTAAAGTTTGGGCGTAATATAAAACCATAACCATTGTTTGGAAGGACTGTACCCAGTAGGCTGTAAGCAGAAAGCAGCTTTCTGCTTTCTCCAACCTGTCCTTTTCGCTCTTTTCTGTTGACTTGTTCTTTCCCTCCCCCTGAATGGGGGAACCTCATGGCTTTTCAGATCAGTATCAGGCAACATAAAAATTCACTATAGTTTCCAAACTAATAAAATTCCATGTATTCATCCAATTTGAAATGTTTCCTCTCTCAAGTTTGGCTGTCCCGTACTTGGACCCTTTAGCCCCACAATGGGGCATGCCCTCACGTTTCCAGGAGCTTGAGGTTGCTCTGAATCTCTGCAGGATTCCCAGGGGATCGGGGGACAGAGGAGAAATAATTGGTATGATTAAAATGCAGGATCAGTGCCCTCTAGGGAGGATGAAAATGAACAGTTGATACACCCTTAGCCAATAAATACCCTGGCAGGAAACCTTCCTGAGAATAACCACTTTCAAGAGAGCTCATGGAGTCCACATTTGGCACCTGCAGAATACACACCTGTGACTTGAGTTGGTGAACTTGCAATTCATCCCAACACAAACTTCTTTCCTTTGTCTCCAGTGCCTTAGTGACGAACTCTCACCTTCAGGTGCCCTTAGAGTGAGTCTTGTACTAGTCCTTGGGTGCCTCAAAACTTGTGCTAAACTGTAAATAGTTCTCATAAATCTTAACTCATATGGTTTAAGGTAAGAGGGGAATACCCCACCCATCCTTCATGGCTGGATGGAGAACATGGGAGAAATGTATGGCATACTGACAAGCTCCTCCAAAGAAATCCTTGCCTATCGTGGCTGCTTCAACCTCCAGCAGATCTGCTGTCTTCCTTCACAGATTGAGAAGGCAGGCCACAGGCTAATGCTGATAGCACTGGTTTCGCAATCTCTTAGCATGACCACCCCACATGGGTTAGCATCTCCTCTAGAAATACTTGGAAATACTTGCATGGTATTGTGATGCTCTCGGCCTTTGGGGTCTTTGGGGCCTTTGTGCCAGACACAGAGAAGTTCACAGTTGTCAAAGTGCTGTGTAAATGTGGGAGTCATCCACACAGATATAGCGTTTAAGCTGTAGGTCTGCCTGAGAAAATTTAGGAAGACAGAGAGAGAGAGAAGAAAAAGAAGCTCCAATATTCAGATGTAAGGTAAAGGAGAAACCTTGCAAACGAGTTTAGGAGAGATGAGAAGATAAATACATAGTTTGTATCAGAAGTTTTTGAAGAATAAAAGGAAAAGTAATATTATGATAGATTCTTCTCTACCAGAAAAGAAGCTTGTTTCTGTTCCTGTTGCTCCTTGGCAGATGTAAGTCCATTAGTAGATGATGGGATGTTCTGTAATTTTATAATAAGATTGAAAAGCATTGGTGAACCAAAATATCATGAACTAATTTTTTAAATATAAGTAATTTGCTTTTAGTTATTTTGATCAATAACAAGATCTTACGAAAGGAAATCACATTGCAGTTTTAAAGTTTTGCAGGACAAGGAAGAGAATTGAAATAAAAAAGCAAAAACAAAAACAAAAGCAGAAAACTATTAAAAGAGCAGCTATTATTCATTTTTACCCTCATATCTAAATGTTAGAATGTAATTGCTGGCTCTTTTGTTTGGTTTAAAAGGTTGACATTTGAGCTGAGACATCCATTTGTAAGTTGAAGCAGAAAAAGCATAAAGTATACTGATGTTTTTCACTGTCCAGATATGTTTAAAATGAATAATCTTAGAAACGTTTGTCTGGCATCAGTAAATGGATAAATGAATTAAAGAACATATGTAATATGTCCATACCCCAAACAACAAAAATTTGAGAATGTATGAAAAGTAAAATTTGTATTTTTCCACCTGCATTCCAAGCAGAGCATCATGTTCTAGCTAAGAAATGTGTACATCTTAGCCTAACATAACTAATGCCCGAAAAAGCTTTTTATTATAAATTTTGTTTTGATTTTGTAACTGTTCAAACTATTTTAACTTGCAGTGGAGACAACTATTGTGTATATAATTTTAAAGGGAGATTTAGCTATTAAGGATTAATTTTTACATTTGTTTGGTTGCATGCTGTCCTTTTAAAAAAGGCTTAAGAGTAAGATAAAAGTAGTTGAACAATACTTTACATATCATTGAAAAAATAACTATTGTCTGTGAAGCCATTTTGTACTAAAAGATAATTTTTAGCATTTTCTGAACTCTAGGAAACAACTTAAAGCATGGGAATCTAGAAATTTTAACTAAGGCATCGGCTCTCTTTTTTTGAGCAGCGGTAATTAGGACTCTGCCAAGCAGGAAAGGGCTTTCTGGCACAAAGATATGCTCCCTTTTTTGGTATATGTGCTGCCAAAGTGAGCACCAGATATATTTTCTAGATTATATAAAATGGTAATTATTTCCATTCAAGGATATTTTTAAGTTATCTCCACCTACTTGCGTGTTTGTGAAAATCAGTTCTGGCCACGGTCAAGTTTGGCCTAGCTAGATAGCTGGCATAAACAACACTAATGATTTGCTTCAGTAAACATGAATAGAAAAATGTGATTCCTGTTTTCTTCCAAGTCCTTAATCATAGGAATTTACATTTGAAACTTCATTATCCTTTGTTCTCAAATCACTCATTTGCCAATCATACGTCTTGGTTTATTCCTGCAGATTTTCTGCATGTGCACTACATTGGGACCAGTCACCAGAAGGGCTGGCTAGACTCTCAGTCTCAGGAGAGTCGATCCAAGCACAAGAGGTAAATTTGAAGGAGGTTTGGTTAATGCTTAGTCAACCTGGATGCTTCAAGTGCCAGGAAATGAGGAGGCAGAACCAAGTCAAATATTTGCTTATTGACAATGGGACCAGGATCAATGTCCCTCAAGATTTCCAGGAGTCAATACAGTTTCGAGTCAAAGGGAGTCAGGAATGGTACCCTTGCAATCTACAAGCCAGCCATAAAAGAGCGTGGGTGCAAAGGTCAGCAAGAAAGAGTTCTCTTCAACCTAGAGAAAGAGTAACAGTTCTTACATTTTTAAACTTTTTAAACTTGCATAAGTAATTACACGCACATAAAAAATATTCGAAAGGCTTAAATGGGTATATAATGAAAGGGAGTCCCTCTCCAAGCCCCCAGAAGAAATAAGAAACCACTGTACCAGTGACTGTGTATCCATATATAGAGTCTGTCCTTCTGGAGACACTCTACATATACGTGAGCACACATGCACACATATATATAAAAATACATAAGTATATAATTACAAATTTTAAATATACAAATTGTATCATAGTGGTTTTCTCCTTCTTTTCCATTTAACAATGTATCTTTGAGTTCATTTCTTATTTATACAAAGAGGTTATTCATTCCTTTTAAAGGTTCCTGCTGCCTTTTTATCCTGATGTTTGGGGCTGCCAGCTTAACTCCATTTCATCTACCTCATTTCACTTAAAGAAACTTTCTCTTACATTTAAATTAGATCATACGCATTAAACATATGCATTAAGAATCAGGGTTTTCCACTTCTATATGTATGACATTGGGGAAGTTAATTTCTCTAAGCCTCAGTCTTCTCATATGTATAATGGGGATACTGTCTTCCTGACTGAGATGGCCAGTATGACTGCACACATTCTATGTGCACAAGATGTGTGCTCTCTCTTTCAAAGCATAGTTACATCTGGGAAGAGCTGTCCAGCTAGAGACTACATTTCCCAGCTCCCTTAATGTGTAGTGTGTTCATGACCAAGTTTTGCCCTTGGAAGATGAGAAGTAACGCTGTGGGTCAATTCAAGGCCAAGACAATTAAAAGCCTAACTGTACACTAAATCATATCATTGAGGTAAAGGGTAAATTAGACAACATAAGGAGAACATTTAGAGCATAGTACTGCTAAGTGAGTGGTATCTATTATGAATATTGCAACAGTATGTGACTTTCCATGTGAATAACCTATACATTTTCCTGCACCAACTTTAATAAGGATGCAATACTTGGTCATGTGCTCCAAAGTTAACTGCAAGTCACAATGCAAGGAGTAATGCAGATTTTAATTGGGGAAATAAAAGAGAGAATTTAGATTGCACACTTCATAGCAAACAATTTAGTAACAATATCCATTAGACTTTTTTTTTTTTGCATCAAAAGTGATTCTTTAGCTACCAGCCAATAGGTGTTTTTCTTTCTTGATGTTTTCCCCACAAATCTCCAAATTGTCCTTTACTATCTCAACAAATTCCGACTCCACTCAAAACTTAAATGACCTCACTTGAAGAACTACTCAGGTTACCTGCATCCATCCTCCTTAAAAGGCAGTTTATCAATAATTCATTGTTATTCAATTTGCCTTTTGATAGTCTCAGCTCTTATCCATTATATTTACTCCCTCCCCCAAAAAATAAAGTCTCTACCTAGAAGAAAAATTTTTTGCTAAGAAAAATAAATCCCGCCACTTCCCCACCTTCTAAATTTCGTTGGAATTACAAAGGAGTTTCTCATTTGACTCCTAGTTCTTTAGGGAGATGGACTCTATTAGGAGATGCTCTCTTTTCTGGCTAGAATACACAGCCCCAGAGGGCTATCAAGTGAAGCCTTGTTACTCCATTAAAGGTAGCATCTCCCCATCAGCCCACCTTCTAGACCATAGCTCTTCTTTTGAGATTTACTCTGGCCTTTGCTTCTGTTTTGGCCATCCTTCATGTTTCTCGGTAGAATATAGCCTATAGACTCTGCCCTTGCATATGCTGAATTTGGTCTCAGCAATATACTCTTCCTCCCTTTCCTGCCTTGGGAAATTACTGCCTTTGTATTCTTGCTCATGTTCACCTGTCTAAGCGTTTTCATTGAAATTCAGCCTCAGAGCCTACCCATTTCCTTAAACCTCTGGATTACGGGATTTTTCTATCCCTGTCCCTTGAACACCACCAGCCCTCTTTATGTGCATTTAATGATTCTTAATTCTTTCAAATAAGTTATCACCCAACTAATGCCCAATGTATCTGGGTCTGCCAGTATGTCTCAGAACACAAAAGGCAGTGGAAAAAATACTATGCTATATCTATAACTAAAAATGGGGTAAGTGTAGAGAAAACTCAAATTGTTTCATAATGTTGATCACTTCTTTAATAACGGTCTTCACCAATATATTATAAATTATATAGGGGATGAACCATGTCTGGATCATTCCCTGAAGTATCTTCAGAATCTAGTTCAGTACTTTTCATATATTAGGAGCTCAATAATGTTTGTTAAATAAATAAACAATATAGATAACCTATAAGTAAAAGATTAAATAGTCAAATATATTTTTCAAAATAAAATCCACAGTCCATATTTAAGAGAATAGGACTAATACCTAATAATTACTATCCTTGTAAATTTTGATACGATACTCTTTGGGTCTCAGCTTTCTTACAACTAAAATGAAGCAAATGGTAAAGTGAAAGAAATTAGAACATCATAAAAGTGCTAACTCAATGTTGGAGATTATTGTTTTGATTCATGTTGGCAATAGGAGGTTGATAGTCTAATTGTTATAATCTGAGGACGTTAATCACCCACATTAATATCTATTGCATTACATGAGAAGTAATGTGTCTCAGTGACAATTTTATAGGAGCTCATGCCCTGGCTCATTGCCCCTGACTTGCTGGGCACAGCAGAAAATCACATATTTCCATTCCTTATTTTTAAAATGAGAATAATGCATGTCTGCTTCCCAGTTAGGTTGTATACGTCAATTCAAATGCTTCTAATTTACTGCACATTGTAACAGAGTTAAAGGTCTGAAAAGGGGCAATGAAATGTTTTACCACTGGCCCTACCCTTCTTGGAAATTAAAGCCTACACTCTTGCCCAATGCCAGTAACCAAAGGGGCAGAAAAATGTTCTTTGCTGTTTGTTTTCTAGTATCTTAAACCACAGGAGATGGCTCAACAGAATTGTCCAGACAAGGGTCACGAGGCTGTCTTCACCAGAGATAAAGTTGACCAAAACCACCAATTATAGTTAAACAACAATAGCCCAAAGCCGCGACATGCAACACTGGTCACATAGACCTGAGCCCAACTTCCAAAAACCTCATTTTTAAAAGCCCTATATTTCTGCTTAAAGTCAGGATGACAGTTTTTGAGACACCAGTCCACTGCCTTCCTCATCTGCTGGAAAATTAATAAACTTCTCTTACCTTTTCCTCAAACCGCTTCTCCTCATTCTTCATTCTCATTGATTCAGCCTCTGGGACAAGTACCGTACTTTCGATAATAGTATCAGTTTATCCATCCTAAGATTTTTCTTGCACATGGAGCAAACAGGTGTCTGTGGTGAAAGGAAACTGGCAGTTATTTTAGTTTGATTTTAATCTGTGTTTCAGATTTTAAACCCATTATTTTATAACAAACTGTAGAAACAAGCAGCTATTAAACATTTTATGCAGTTTGACGCAGGGATGAAAACTCAAAATTAAATAGCTCTAGTTCTGTGTTCTGTTCTTGCCATTAACAAATCCTCACTATTAAACACCTATATAAACTATTTCCTGAATCAAAAGTAACATAGTATGTTGTCACAAAATATTAAACACAAAATCCTGCACAGCAGCAAGTGATGTTTTTTATTTATACAGGGTAGACCTGAGTATACATCCGCTACTTAATAAGTATGTAAAAAGTGAAGGTTGTTTCACTATGAAGTAAAGGTTTAGATCAGTAACAGGCATTGTCTTCCAGGGAGCACCCAAATCTCAGACTCTTTTTATCCTATCAGGGTTATTAGAGAGTTTTACATCAGTGAAAAGCCTCTCACACTGTAGCAATGGCAGGGACAATGGAAAACCTCCCTCATCATAACAGTGACCGCTTTGTGGAAAAGGAACACTCTGGTATCCTAAGACTAAAGGTCATGTCTTGTGGAATGCTTCAGGGTGATGGAGAACGATGAAAGTTAAATTCTCAAATGTGTCGCTACTTGAAAGGGTGGAGATCCAGGGGCACAGTTACGTGACCGCTGCAGGCAACAAGTGAGGCAGCCTGTACCGGGGCCCAGAGCACCAGACTCTCTGACTCCAGCCCAGGGTAGAAGGATGGGCACTATAGTCTCCAAACTTACCTGCAGTAGACACAACTCTCATATTCTTTGTAGATTTAATGACTATTTCACAGGGTATCTTCTTAAATAAATCAATAATCCCATGCTAATAGTGCCTCCTCCTGATAAAAGTATGATTAATGAAATGTGCTGGAGAGTGAGAACAATCTAGGAATGATCAGAACAAGATTTCTTATATGAGCCTATAGCGCTGATGCATCTCATGGAAAGCCTGGGAATAAGGGAATAATTTTGCCTTCTAGGAGTTAAACTAGTCAAATCTGTACTAGTAGAATAATGAATATGAGAAGGAAACAATAGATTGTCTGTAATTGGATAATGGAAGGATTTTGAAAAGTACTTTAACTCCAAACTGGGTATGGAATTTGATTGTGATTCAGCACAAAACTGCCTGATCAAATTTATTGTGTTCTCTCCAGGGAAAGAGAACAGAAGAAAGATGAAGAGGAAACAAGAAATCAGTCAGGTCATTTTTGCTGGATATTTGATGGATTTTACATATACAGAGAAATCCATCCATTGCATGTGCACGCTGGTGCATATTTCTCAATTTAATAAGAAAATAACGTAAAAACTTAACTAAGATTATGAAGAATGAAATACAACTTGCTATGGTCTACTCCAGATGAAATATTCCTTTGTGTCAATTTTATATTATTTAGAGGCATAATAAATACTACTTTATCTCTCCAGATATACAGAAAAGTGAGTGGCATAAATGGGGAACACAAACTTTTTGGGCACAAGAAATTGATATATGTTATTAAAATTTAATAAATAGTCATCCTGATGTACATACTTCAATCTCTTGTAAGTTTGAGTAATGCAAGTCATTTGAGCTAACTCAATTCTGAGAACTAATGCCTGAAAGCCAGACTGCAGTTTATTGTAAAGCCAAAAGATAATGCCACCTTATGGAGCCTCTTCCTACACAGTAGTTATATTAGAGCTCTTTTGAAAACACCCAACCTCATTGCCACCACTCTTTTTGTCTTTATGAAGATACTGGTGGTATTCAGCTTTTCTTATTCGCACCAAATACTGTTACCCAAAGTTTTGACACTTGTCTCCAAGGCTCCATCAGAACAATGAGGATAAGTGGTTTGAGTAGAAGGAAAGAGGAGTTTATTAATTTGCCAGCAAATGAAGAGGTTGGCAGACTCCTGTTTCCGAGCAGAAGTACAGAGTTTTTAAAGGTTCTGATTAATCCCATAATTCCGTCTTTAGCTAAGAAAATCTCATGACCTCCGCCTGGACCATTCCCGCGAGCCATCTCCTGTGGCACACAGAACAAAGGAGGCTCTCCTGCTCCTCCGACCACTGGCCTGAGACAGGGATGTAGATTTGGAAGAGACAGAAAACCTTTTTTCTCCTTTTCAGGTAATTTTCTCTGTTGTAATACCTGACACAGATGTTCAAGGTCCATATATAATCCACCCCACTGGACTTCTGCTTTATTCTCTTTCTTAGAGGAACCCAGTTTGGGAAATACACCCAACTTTCCTAGGTCCATAAAGATCTGGATGACAAGAAATGGTTTCCAGTGTATAGTTAAAGTCTGCCTGAGAAATACTGGATGATATAAAGCTAGCTCTGTCTATTCCTACCTAATTCCATTGCTTTGCCTGCTTACTGCCAACTTCCCAAGAACCCTGATCTCCACGATTGAGATTTCCGCTCTTCCCCAGTTCCCAGTCTGCTGGAATTCAACACACCCTGGGCCCTGGAACAGCTCAACTGGCTTTCTCACTCCTTAGGTCGTTTCCTCTCAAGATCCTGATAATCCTTTACCTGCCTTTATGTCTGGGAGCCTCTGGGAGGTCATCCCAATCCATCAGTCAGGCTCAATAACTTGGAAATTCAAAAGGAATGAGGCCCAGTTCTTAATGCCATTCTTCCCTGAATGTCTCATTTCGGGCTATTTTAAATTCGCAGATGGAAAGAGAGGAGCAGGGGAGGGAATCCTTTAGGTTCCCTAAGGGCTGTAACTCAACCTTGGGCTCTCCCCCAGCAAAACCAAACAAACATACAACAAACAAACCCCTCCCCTTATATTCTTTCCCGAAAACAATGCTTTGGTTTCTACCTACATAATCCAAAAGGCCTCCTAAATAGTTTTTCCTGGAACAGAAAGAATCTGCCTACTGATGTTTCAATGTCTAGAGATAGAAACTTTTAGCGGTTTTAACACATTAACTGTTGGCTGGGTGCGGTGGCTCACGCCTGTAATCCTTGGGAGGCCAAGTTGGCTGGATCATTTGAACTCATGAGTTCGAGACTAGCCTGAACAAGAGCAAGACCCCCATCTCTACTAAAAAAAAAAAAATAGACAGAAATTAGCAGGACAACTAAAAATATATGTAGAAAAAATTAGCCAGGCATGTTGGCACATGCCTGTAGTCCCAGCTACTCGGGAGGCTGAAGCAGGAGGATCGCTTGAGCCCAGGAGTTTGAGGTTGTTGTGAGCTAGGCTGACGCGGCAGCACTCTAACCTGGGCAATAGAGTGAGACTCTTAATAAAAAAAAAAAAAAAAAAAAAAAAAATTAAAAACAAATGAACACATTAACTGCCCTGACAGCTGTATTTAACTCACTCTAGTTTTGTCCCCAGGGCCACATGAAGCATATATAAAATTGTACTTGTTGATATTTTTATTGTTACAATTAATATTGACAGTTTAATTCTAAAAATGTGGATTAAATGAAAAGAAGTTGATAAATTTTTTTTTCTATTTATGTTTACCTTTAAGGTATGCTCAAAGTTTTCATTCTATTTTTGTAATAAGACATTGTGGCCTCAAGGAAAAGTTTCAGTTTTTTCGTGTGGCAGTCAATGTGTTTAATGTTAGCTCCAGCTTCTACTACTCCAAAGGAAAAAAAAATGTTGAATTCTGATCACCATCCAGGACCTGATTTAATAACTTATCTAATCCTCATAAGAACCTTATAAAACAACCATTATTACCCTCATTTTATGGGTATAAGAACCCATATCAGAGACACACAGGTGTTCAGAGACAAAGTCTAAATTCCAGTCTAGGCTATTGTGATCTTATCCATGATGCAATTGCCCCAATTAACACCTGGGCGGAATTTTTAACAGGCTGCTTCTGTCACCCATCCAGGATCTAAGAGAAAGAGACAACAGTCGCTTTTGATAGAGGTATAAAGTATAAAGGAAAGGAGAGAAATTGGAGATGGAGGATGTGGGTACACCACGCAGAGAGTACAACCTCGAGATGTTACAGCTGAGAGCGTGGTGGATTTGGGGATCTGGGGATCTGGAAATCAGTAGAAAAGAGGATAGAATTCCTAGAATAAACAATTGTCAAACACATTATTTATTTAGCTCCTGCCAGCTTTTGCTTCTGCTTGTCACCTGGTCCCAGATTCTTACTTCTATATTTTGACTTCGATGAAACCTGCCTCTCTTCTCTTCTGCCGTTTGACAACTCCCTGGGCTTTAATATCTGTCCATTTTCAACTGAAATTGTCCTGCCAGGTTGGTGTAACCCCCGTCCCTCCCAAGGGTCTCTGGTTGCGGTGGCAAATCAGTCGATATTAGGCAAATGTTTATGTAGCTTTTTGTAGTACAGGGTAAGAGTAGGTACACATTACAACGTAGGAGCTTCTCTTAGGCATTCGTTCCTCTTCTCTTCCACCAGCCAGGATCAGCACACTTGAAAGCCTCTAATTTGTCCTTTCCTGCTGTGCATTCATCAGACTTTATGATATTCAACAACACAAATTTTTAAAATTTCTAAAAATAGTTTTGATAAGAGTTCTGCTTATTGATCTTCAGAATCTTAACAAAATAGTTAAATGGGGTCTACCAAGTTCTACATCTTTTGGGAAGGTTCATCCTAAGACTTTATGATGAAAACAAAAATACAAAATCTGAGAATGACTGTATTATATCGCGAATTCAGAAATAATTACATACATTTTTACATATTGCACAGTAGTCTTTTGAATTTATTGTACTTTGCAATTCAACCCTGCTAGAGAACTAGTAAAAGCCTTAGAATCAGCAAGCAGCTAGTACAACCATTTCTCTGTTCATTGGGTACAGATGTATTTTCTTACACAATCCAGATTCTATTGACGTTCTTCTGCTAGTCCTAGGTTATTCTTGTTTCATTTTCAGTTGTAACAATTACTATTTTGCATCAGAATTAAAGAAGTTTTAGTTCTTGTATTAGTTAAAAGTTCACTTTAATCACAGATCTTTAATCTACTAGAATGGAATCCTCTAGTGTTTTGGGGAACCACCTAGATATATTAAATGTAAATTGTAAACTTTGGCATTTGTTTTTCAAAAAGTTCTAACAGTACTATTTCCTAATATTATCACCTAGCTAAAGGCAAAGGGAACAAAATGAAGGTAAACTCCATGTGAAATGTAGAAAAGGGCACAGACAGCAAGTCACCTAAAGGTGACGGTGCTGGAATCTGGCTTTTGTAGAAGAGAGCCACTGTGCAGCCAGCCCTGCGGTGGCACTAATGACTCCCATGCTCAGTCCCAGAGTTTGACGTGAGTGACAGTATCGTTTAACTGACTTTCATGCCTTCCTGTCATCACCCCTCATGAGCAAGCTGGCTAAAATAATATTCTCAACCACCAGAGAAAAGCGTGTTTATTTAAGAGAGATAACTGTAGAACCCAACCAATCTACATTTTTGCACTGATGATCCTGCTGCAGATGGGCCAATTTTCCTTGACACGCTTTTCCAACCATCTCCAGAACACACGAATTACCTCGATAGCTTATATCAATATTTTCTTTATTTTTTAAAGGCTAGCATAATTTTTTTCCAACAAATATATATCTTCCTTCAAAAATAAACTAAATAAAACAGACTAAAACATTAGAGATACCCCTAAAGCCCCCCTTATCTACCAACGGTAACCCCAGACACCTCCCCAGAGGTAATTTCATGAGTTTATTAATATATCTTTCCTACATTTACTATGAAGTCATGTGTGTCTCCACATAGAAATTACGTAGATTTTTTTACATAAATGGCATCAGATTTTATTTATTATACCTTTTTTGTTAGAGAAATGTTATGTCAGTATATGTGGATTTACTTCATAAATGTTTCTAATTTATAAAAATGAGTAATATTTCTAATTTAAAAATATATCTTTTAGATGTTCAAAAATGACATAAATTGTGTTTGGCACACAGTTCCTTAATACCACGACACAGCTGAAATCAGTGAGGTACATCTGTAATGACATGAAATGATCTCTTAATGCAAACTGAGTGAGATAAAGAACAATTTATAGATTATGATCCAGTATGTAAGTATTATTTATAAAATGTATGTTTATGGGTGTGTCTGTGTGTATGTGTGTGTGTGTGTGTGTGTGTGTGTGTGTGTGAACACATAGAATAAGGTGGAAGAATATATCCTAAACTGGTAAAGGGAATGATTTTATTTGAGTGTTAGCTTTAGATTTTGGTGTTGGTATGAATTTTCACCTTTATTTGTGTCCTATTTGATGTATATTAACTGTGTTTTGAAGAAGTTTAGCCAGGGACACATAGCCAGATGAAATATTAAACCAGAAATTACTATGTATTTATTTTATGCTTAATTATCCACAGATCATACATTTTTATCATATTTATTTTATTCAATAATACTGAAAATAAATTAAGCTCCATCTCTGTGCCAAACATTATGATAAAAATGGTGAGTAGGCCGGGCGCAGTGGCTCACGCCTGTAATCCTAGCTCTCTGGAAGGCTGAGGCAGGCGGATTGTTTGAGCTCAGGAGTTCGAAACCAGCCTGAGCAAGAGCGAGACCCCGTCTCTACTAAAACTAGAAAGAAATTAATTGGACAACTAAAAATATATAGAAAAAATTAGCCAGGCATGGTGGCGCATGCCTGTAGTCCCAGCTACTCGGGAGGCTGAGGTAGAAGGATCGCTTGAGCCCAGGAGTTTGAGGTTGCTGTGAGCTAGGATGACGCCACGGCACTCACTCTAGCCTGGGCAACACAGTGAGACTCTGTCTCAAAAAAAAAAAAAAAAGTGGTGAGTAAATCTGCAATATTTTCCACTGTCTGCAGTTTTCCCTGAATAGGCCGCTTACCTGCATCAGTTGGTGGCTGTTATTAAACTTTAGGATTTCTGTTAGGTGTTGTAATATTCTCAAGCCTTCAGCCCCTATTCACCCGCTTTCCTACCTCATTATTTTCTCATTCCAGTTCACAGCCACAATACCAAGTGGAGAGTCACTAAAGCACTATTTCAGTTAAGAGTAGTTTCTTCTTTCATCCCTGTGTAGGAATCGGAACAGATGGAAAATTACCCTGGCTCATATGGTTTCTTAACCTTTTTTAACCACAGATGATAAAACAGATTTTGTGAGGTTTAAAAAAATGCTCCAGTTTGGAATTATTTTCACGTGTCATTAAGGCAAAGTTAGGAAGTGGAAAACCACGTAAACTTTTCTATATAAATAAATTTAGCATTTCACATTGACTGTGGTTGGCTAAATTTTATTTTTAATATGTTATTGCAGATCCCACAAATTGTCAGAACTTTGCAAGTGTGTTTCTAATTTTCTGCCAGTATATTAGGTAAAGATCATCTGATGTCATCTGAGCAGTATTAACCTCCAGTAAAATCTTCTACTATTTTATTTGAATTGATTAATTTCTTCAAGATTCCAGCTTATATAACTGGAGTGTTTATATAACTATAATGGTTACTATTAATAAGTTGTATTTACTATCAGCAAATAGTCTCTTTTGCTTTCTCTTTTGCACACTACTAACAAGCAGACACTCACAAGTAATCTTAAAAGTATTCTACTGACCACTTTAAAAATCACTAAAAGTAATAGCAATAAGAATTCAATAAGAACTCCAGTTTTGTTAGGAGAATCTAATCTCTAGTGGTCTGGAAAAATAGTTTAAACAGAGATGGGCTCTTGAGAACTAAATTTGGTTCAGGGATTATGGTTCAAAGATCTGCTCAATTAGAAACTTGCTTTTGTAGCCACATATGGGCATTGGCTTGTCTTCTCTCTTTCCTCATAAAGGGGCTGTAATTATAGCAATCCTGCCCACCATCGGGTGTGGGGAGGGCACAGGGAGGATTCAGAGTGAGAATCTGCGCAAAAGAGATACAGAATATTAGCCACAGCTCACTCGTCTCTAAATACACTCATTTCTATTATTATTGTTGTCATTCTCAGGACAACAAATGGAGAACTGAGAATGGGAAGGAAGAATGGAGGCAATCAGTCCTGACCAAGGCAAGGAAACCTTGCTAAGAGAAATGAACTCAGCGGCATTATAAAGTAGTGCAGCACAATGATTAGGAACATGGGCTTTGGGCTGACTGTCATGCATGTATGGTATGAAGTAAAGCTCAATTGCTGAATCGCCCTTTCCCTTCTGTTAGTGTTTACATGGAACATCTTTTTCCATTTTTTTCTTTTCACTTTCATTCTCTCTGTGTCGTTACATCTAAGACATGTAAAAGCCTTGTAAAAGCCTATAGTTACATCATTGTTAATCCAACCTGACAAATTCTGTCTTTTGATTGGAGTGTTTAGTACATTTACGTTTAATGTAATTATTGAGATAGTTGGATTAAAGGTATCTTATTCATTGACAATTTGTTCCTTTATTTCTCCTTTCTTGCCATCTTTTGTATTAATGAAATATTTCTATTTTATTTTATAGTCTCTATTAGCGTTTTTGGTTACACATTCAAATTCTTTTAGCATTTTCCTAGAAATTACAAATATATTCTTAAATTATTAGCCTATCTTAAATTAGTAATTTTGTCACATTCCTAACTATTAATATATAAGAAACTTATAACAGCATAACTTCACTTATACCTCTTATTTTGTTTGCTGCTGTCATATATTTCATTTCCAGACATTATTTTATACCCACAAGACATTTTAATGCTTGTGGATTTCATTTGTCAATATTCATCTATTTGTACCCATATATTTACCCTATCTGAAATTACTGATTACTACTTGAGTTTTTTTTTCTTCCATCTGGAATCATCTTTTTTTTATTATTCTACTAGAAATCAATGATAAATAAATAAAATAATCAATAAAATCAAATTTTGTTTGAGAATAATTTATTTAAAAAAATATAGAATTCTACTCTGGCACTTCAAAGATACCATTCCATTGTCTATTGTTTTCCATAGTTTATACTGAGAGGTTATTATTCATTTTTATTGTTTTTACCTTGAAGATAATGTGTTCTTTTTGTTTTCCTAGGTGCTTTTAATATTTTTCTCCATATATTGATTAACAATATATTGACTGGGATGTGCATAGTTGTAGATTTTTTTTTTAATCTTATTTGGGGTTCATGGAGCTTCTTATAATGAAGAATTACCATTTTTCATCAGATTTGCAGGATTTTCAGCAATTATTTTTTTAGTTATTGCTTTTATCCCATTCTTTCTTTCTTTTCTTTCTAGAAACTTCAATTACATGTGTGGTAGACCTTTTGATCATGTTCTATATTGCTCATGTTCTGTTTTGGCTTTCCATTCTTTATTTTTCTCTGTGGTCTATTTTGAATATTTTCTAATGACATATCTTTGAATTTACTAATCCTATTTTCTAATCTTCCTGTTCACTGTTAGACTTGTCAATGGGTTCTTAAACATAAGTATTTATTTATAGTTCTAAACTTTTCATTTGATCCTTTTCATAGTCTGTATTTCTCTGTTGAAATTCCCCAGATGGATAAAAATACAATAAATACTTTATATTTTTGTCTATTATTTCCCCTCTCGGCTTTAGCGTAATAATCCTAGCAATTCTGAACTCTTTGTCTACTTCCCTTATGTAGACCATCCATTGTCTACTCATATTGACTTTTATCTCTTGAGTATTAGTAATTTCTTTTTGTGCTTCTTGCCTGTCTGGTAACGTTTATTGTCTGTGTTATGACCTGATGGTTTGTGTGTCCCCAAAATTCATATGTTGAAGCGATAACCTTCAATGAGATTTTATTTGGGGATAGAGCCTTTCTAAAAGTAATTAAGGTTAAATAAAGTCACAAGGATGGCACTCAGATCCAATAGGATCAGTGTTCTTATAAAGAGAGACATCAGAAAGCTCACTTTCTCTTTCAATGCTCACATGACAAAGAAAAGGTCATGTGAACACCCAGTGAAATGGAAACCACATGCAAGTCAAGAGAAGAGGCCTCAGGATGAAACCTACTTTGTCAGCACTTTAATCTTGGACTTCTTAATCTTCATAACTATAAGAAATATATTTCTGTTGTTTCTACTCATTCCTGGTATTTTGTTATTGCAGCCTGAGCAGACTAATACAGTATGTTTGACATTATACATGATAATTATAGAGGCTCTGGATCTTGTTAACTTTTTCAAGAGTGTAGGGACCATCCCTGGGCAAAAATTGGCTTAAGCCCAGAGTCAGCAAAACTAGGTGTGTAGGGACCATCCCTGGGCAAAAATTGGCTTAAGCCCAGAGTCAGCGAAACTGGGTGTGCTCTCCTCAGGGCCAGAGGACAATAGGTCCAGACACAGCCTGTTGACCAAACAAAACTATTCCTCATGACAGATAGCTTTATGACAGATAACCAAGCGCCTGGGATCTTGCAAACAAGCCAAGGCATCTCATTATCCTGCATACGGTAATGAGATAAGAAGCTAAGCTGGAAGCGTCTGCTTCCCTTGAGCAATTGTCTAAAACGAATAAAAATGTGTTTTCCTCAAGGCGCCCAAGGTAGTCACATACCAGGAAATAGCTGCCGGACATAGAAAAAGTATATATAAATAAAACGACTGGTGGAATCCCCACTGCAGTCTTGTACGTCTTGTGTGTGTGTCTGTGTGTTTCTTTCTGTGTCCATCCCCCGTTCTGCAATCTGGGCTGTGACACAAGAGCATTGAATTTTGTTTTGGTAGGCAGTTAATTTACTGGTGGATTAGATTTGTTGCTGTCAAGGTCTCATTTTAGTCTTTCTTGTGCGTGGCGGGATGTAATTCAGATTCACTGTTACTCCTAGGTTATAGCCCTTATTCCTAAGGCATGGTCCTCACTCCCAGAAGACCCAGAAGACAGTCTTTTTGAGGTCTCAATTAAACATCTAGGATCTTCACTGGACTCTGCACTCTGTTTTCTGAATTCTGGTAGGGCTCAAATGCTAATGTCTGCCCAGTGCCCTGAGCCCTGTGTAATCCAGATCTTTGGCTTCAGGGGCTTTCAAACTCCAGGCAGCTGATCTTTCATTAGGTGTCCCAGAGACTCACCACACAATGTGCAACCCAGGGAATTAGCCAAGATCCCAGGGGCATTTCCATGCAAATGTCTGAAGTTCTGTCTCTGTGGCTATGCTTTCTGACAGTTACCATCTGAACCCAGCTATTTTAGTAGTCCTGAACTCTAATCTCTTGCTGTTGTTTGGGCTTCACTTTCATGGATGAGGGCCCTAAACATGCCCCCGAGGAGAAAATTTGGGTGACTGTGGGGCTAAACTCAAATACATTCCCTCTAACAGGGTTTGCAGCCCTGCCTTGGTTGTTTTCCAGTGCTTCCAAACAGCTATTTTGTATATTTTGGTTAGCTTTTATAGTTGTTTCTAATAAGCAGGGAAGTTCAATTATAACTAAAATCAGACTTGCCTTTGTCTAATATCTAACTAAATAAACAGTAAGAACAACAAAAAAAATCCATCCTAAAGGCAAAATAAATAAATAAATAAAAATCATTAGCAGCAATAAAATAAGGCAAGGAGTATAAGTATTGCCATGAAACTTCAAAATGAAACTTCTAAAGAAATAAAAGATCATGGTATAGACAGCCCTAGCTTTCCAGAAGCAGCACAGATGAGTCATCAAATCCTGAGTATTCTTTCTCACCAATTAAGAATATCTCCAAATTTGGAGTGAAAATGAACTAAGCAGGTATCCATATCATGATAGGAGGAGGAGACACAGTGCATAGTTATGGTGGAAATGGTCTAGGAGAGAGATAGAGGGCTCCAAGAATGAATAGGGGAAGCAATTTCAAGCCTGAGGAAATCTTTTCTTTGGAAAAGTATCTGATTTTTACTGTCTGCACTAAATCCTGGGGCAGAGTCTTCAGTAAAACCTCAGAAGAAAAGCAGAGCGTGTAACCTCTAACACAGACTGCACAGAGACCGGGAGGACCTCTTATCTTTCCTTTATCTTCTCATCTCGGGATGGTAGGCAGAGTGCAATGCCCACCTTCAAAACTCTGCTTTATAGAAAAAGCAAACAGGTCTCAGATAAGGTAGGAATGGGGCCAAGCAGAACTCACTTAGTATGTATCATAGCAAGTATAATTTCTGATTAAAAAAGAATATAATAACACATAAAAATATTCTATGGAAGAAAAACGGAGAAGGAGATCACTGTAAGCAAAAGTAGGCTAATAACAAAATAAATTTAAAACAACAAGGAAAGGAAAAGACAGGTATTCTCAATTATATAATACAGCACCTGCAAGACTCCTGAAAACATGCCCTAATGAAGAAATCAAGGGATGACTCAAAGTAAAGACTCGGTAGTAGAAGAACTATGCTGAAAGAACTAATTAAATAAATTTATTCTATTTAAATATAGAACTAAGTTTAAACCAGTTTGGGAATGAGAGTTATAAGTGGAATGCAAGTGTTATAAATCTTGACAATGAACAAATAAGACCGATGTAAAACTATAGGAGGGAAGGAAAAGTGAGAGGCATAATAAAAGAGCTAATTTCCTCTTTTTCAATAATGAAAAGTCAGTTGATATTGACTAAAACAAATAGATGTTTAAGCTTAATGAATTCACATCTGGTTTTATACAGTAATTTTAACTTTAGAGAAATCTATAGCATGAAATATCTCATGAAATGAGTAAACATCTGAAGTTGAGCCACTCTTTAAGGTTTACTTTAATTTCTGTATCTTCTGCTTAAGTGTACTTTTAAATTAAAAATAGCATTTAAAATATCATGGCACTTGGCATATCTGTATGCCATTTAACATATCCATCTGTCAATTGTCTATATTCTATAATATCTGGAATGATGATGGTCCCCTTATGGTAACAATGGTTATTTCTGGATGTGTGATTTTGGTGGTGATTTTTTACATCTTTGTATTTTTTCTACTGCTTGAATTATTCACAATGAACTTGATTAACAGCTACCTCCACTCAACACACACACAATTCCAGTTTCTAACATTCTTTGGAGTTATATTGATTCTTACCTACTAGTATAGTCTTAGAAGTTTTAGGTGAAGATGGGCTAAGACACTGGCACGTGACAAGGAGTTTCCCTCTCCTGAGGGATTCCTGCTTATCAGGCATATATCACAGACCATAAGGGCAAAGTGTCCTCTGCCCTTATTATTGGTCCACGAAGCAGGTAGCACAAAGGAGAGCGGCTCCTTTTTGCTGCTTTTGAATCAAAGTAACCCTCCCATAGCATTAGGGTACATATGAAAGATACACCACCATGGGTGTCAGGCTCCCATAGAGCTACTTCATCTTCCAGTACAACACATCAGGAACTGCAGGTGTGCACACTACTGCCTCCCTAGTTGAGAGAGGAGTGCTAACTTACAAGGGCTAAGCAGGAAAATGGAAACAGTTTCCAAAGAAAATATCCCAATGAACTGCTTCAAAGGGGACCTGGCTTGGGCCCTCTTTAATAACTGGTATTAGGTAAGAGTGGCAAAGTGGGAATTAGAACTTAAATCTCTGTAACTAGGATAGAGAGAGAGAGAGAGTCATAGATATTTTTAGTAAATCTTACCCTGAATACAAGATTTGATGGGGGAAGAAGGTAACATGTAAAACCTGAACATCTTAATGCCACACAAAATTCCATGTCATTGAAATGCTATAAAATTCTATAAAATCTACCTGGGCAATTCTTTTCACATTCCTGGCTTCAAAGATCTGCATGCTGAGACAGTGAAATGTCTCTCTCTCTTCCAGGGCTCTTTCCTAAACTTCAGACCCATATGTTCAATTTCTCACTGGATACTCTATACCAAATTCAGCATGTAAAAAACTCAAACAACTTGTTCTTTCTCTTCATTCCATCAAAGATTATTATCTGACTACCCACTATATGCCAGGCTCTATAGTAGATGCTGGGAATACAGAGACACACATGATACATTCCTGGCTTCTGGAAGTTCACGGTTTAACGTGGAAGACTGAATAATAAATGAGTACAGCACAAGCACAATGATAGATCACAGGACGCTGAGAGACACAGAATGAGGCATCTAAACCAAGTGTGTGGATATATGGGGAGAAGGGATAAAGTAGTGGTCAGGAAACTCATAAACAATACAATGTTTAATCGGAGCTTTCTCAAAGAATTAGCAGGAAAACCCCCTCTCAGCTAGGCGACTTCTCCTTCTGCCACAGATTTAGCTATTCCACTCGGTCCGGCCCACAACTTGTGGCTGCAGTAACTTTCCAGGTCAACGTGGGTTCTGGAAACTGCCTCCATGTTACCTCCCTTCCATCTGCAACATTTTGCAGATTATTCGCTTTGCCCTATGCCCCTGTTGGCTCTATATTGTATTGCTTTTCTGGAGGCCACCTGGTATCGTGATTGGAAGAAAAAAAAAATAGCATAGATGTTTCCTGCCTGATTGTTCAGAGTTTCATAGTCTTTGGGAAATCATCTAACCCCTCTGAAGCTCCCTCACCTCGTCATCTGTGAAAGGCTGGTAATTACAATACTAGTGCTTACTTCAAGGGAGAGCGTAAACACCAAACGGGGTGAGGGATATTAAGGAAGGTCAAGCACAGCATGCATGCTAATTATCTTTGTCAGGTTCTGAGTGCGATGGGTATGACTCCAGTGCAAATCCTGCAAACGCTGATCTTGTGGGGAGGACGTGAAGCTTTTGGAACTTTCTCAAATATATAAATACGAATTTCAATCGAATTCAGTATTTGTGTTTTTCCTAGCACCTCTCAGCCAGGATTTCATTCCAGCCATTTACTAGCCTTAGACTGGTTATTTACCTTCTCCTTCGGTTTCCTCTTGGGTATCACGGAGATAATTAAACGTACCCCAAAGGGATATTGCAAGATCATTTGAGGTAAGGCATAGAAAATACCACGAAGTGATTCTTTGGTACGCGAGGTTTTAACCGAGGAGAGCTGCCCTTCTGCGAGAGCCTGGAGGCCTGGGACTGAGCAGTGAAGAGGGGAAGCCGGCGGGTCCTGGGCGCAGCGCCTTCAGGGCCGGCGTGCCTGCCCCTGACCCCGCCAGGGGGCGCCGCAGCGTCGCACTGCAGCATCCTGGCGGCGGAGCGCTGCGGCCTCGGCCGGGCTGAGCTCGCGTCCTGCCGCAGTCCCTCGGCCGCTAGTCGGAGCGAGCGCCAGCGAGGAGACCCCCGCGGGGCCACCGGCACTTGCTGCTGCTGCGGCTCCCACCCGTGATCGCAGCGCGGCAGCTCGGAAACGCAGCCGGCAGCGTGGGCTGCGCAGCGTGCGAGGGCTTCGCGATCGCCGGGGACCGATTCCGAACTTGCAGGGGACCGCGGCTCTCCCGGCCTGGAGAGTGTGAACAGGTGAGTGTCACGCACGTGTCCAGGTGGCTCTCTCGAGAAGACTTTCTGCAGACCTGTTTCAGCCCTTGAGCGCTCGGCCTCTGAGTCAGACCTCTCGGTCATTGAGTCCTCCTCCCAGGGTGGCCTTGGGGTTCCCAGAGAGAGACGGGACGCCAGCAGCCGGGCTTGAGAGCGCTCTCCAGCTGAGGCCAGAATGCCCTTTTGACTTAGGCTGCGTTTACTCCCTAGGTGGAAAGCAAGTGACCTGCGGTCCGCAATGGGCTTGTCTGTCATTGCAAGAGACCTGTTGATTTCAGAGCAGCTGCAACCAAGGGGCTTGTACAATTATCTTTGACACACTGGGTGCTGCGTTGTGATAAGATGAAGGAGAATTTCTGGTACTGAGACCAGAAAAACTTGATTTCAGAGCCAGAGAAGGAGCTGCTGAAAGAAAACAGAAAAATCTCATTCCCACGACCAGACTAGGGTCTGTGCTTTCCTAAACAGCCGCTCTTTATTTTGGTGAGATCATAACAACAGAAGTTAGAAACACTATTACCTTTTAAAGATACTTGCTTTTTTTTTTTTTCCTCCCAAGAGGAAGTAGAAAGCATGAACCTTGATAAATATAGTCTTGGGAATGATATATTAGGAATGAAACCTTTCTTTAAATAAGTAAATAAATAAGGTTATTAATGATCTAAATGTCATAGGTCTAACAGAGTGTAACCTCCGAGGTCCAAGGGAGCTACTTTTATTTGTATATGCTTAGCACAAGTGTGGAATGAATCAATGGATGCATTGATAGTAATAATACCATATTTGGAGACTAACTTTTTTCTTTTTTTCCTTCTTCCTAAATTTTCGTTTAATTACTTTTATGTTTAGAAAAAAAAATACACCTTTAATCTAAATATTGAGGTGTGACGACTTTAGCAGTGACAGGATCTGGGAAGTTTTTGTCCTAATAAAACATTGTCCACATATAAAGTGAATCTCAACTTTTAGCCCTAGTGAGAATATTTCAGCACAACATTAGAACAAATGAGTTTTCATAGATCCATGTTACGGAAGATCTCAGATTATGAGTTAGATTGAACATCAGAAACTTGGCAATGGTTCACTTATTACAACAATTTACACATTTATCTTTGTTTCTATCTTGTTAAATGTAACTTCTCACATTTTTTCATGTGAGAAATAAAATGTTGAAGTACTTGTGTCAGTTTTGTGTCTTCCTTTAAGTGATTGTTTAAACATAACATGAGGTTGACACTAACCAGCTGTATCTTTATTAGGTTATAAATGGAAAAAAATAACCCACACAATTTTTCTTTCTTTCATGAAATTCCTGTGTCTCTCTGAGGCTATTGGGGAGTTACTGAAATATTTGATTAGTTTTTAAAAAATCACATTTGATGGCTACTTTCATGGAACATTAATTAGACAGATAATTACTTGGATTTTATCTACATGGGTATGAACAGTTCTGCAAGAAATAGCAAATTATTGTTTATACTAGCTCCAGACACTTGTATGTTCTATGTTTCAAAGAAATGCTTGCCAATACCTATTCTCCTTTAGAACACAGATAGTCAATATATCTCAATATATTATGCTTCTGTGAGGAAGCACTGAACACCAGACACAGGGTCCTTTTCTTAATGAATGCATATAAAATGACAAATAAAGAAATCCTTTTATCTTTAGCCAAAAGTATGGGACTGGACAAATTGCAGATGTTTAAGCTTCTGATTTTTGTACTATTAATGATTACTAAGAAGTTTTTCATTTGGGGAATGAAGTAAACAATAGCTAATGTTAGTGTTGACCTTTTCTTTCTTCAGAGAAAGCTCTGGCACGTTGGAAATCAGCAAATACAAAATTTGTTAGGTACAGCTTGATGGCTTAAATACCTAAGGCAGAAAACAATTACATGCTAATGTCTTTGTTGAGATACTTTTCAGAAGGATTCTCATTTTTTCCTTTCTCTTGAAAAGCTCTTTTTAAAAATTTGTGGATTACAGAAGTCTGGCAGAAGCAGTTAACGCATTTAGAGACCAGATTTGTGTTTCAAAAATGTCCTTACAGCCTGGAAAAATGGATGAATTATGAAGACCGATGTGATTAAATTTAACAAGGGTAAAAGTGAAGTCTTGTATGTAGGTTTAAGCCATTGCTTGCAGAAGTTCAGAATGGGGGTGTCCGCAGTCCCTGCAGATGTGAGCCTTACTGTGAGCAGCCAGGCTATAGCACAAACACAGTGTGCAGCTAACGGATACTGAAAATCTCGGGAAACTTACCCTGGGTCAGTTTGTCAGGTCATATTTTAAAGCAGAATGCAGTGGATACCAAGTCTTTAGACTGAGGAAAGTGTTGAGGAGACATTTCACTGAATATGGTGAAAACGGAAGGTAAGGGTCAAAAACCTTGAGAACAGGTGAACACACTGGGCCTCCTTTTCCTACAAAGTAGAAGCCTAAGGTGGGGCAAAGGGCCCTAACAGATGCTAGGCTACTTGAAGGGTTCTGAGTGCAAGAAAAAGTTGAACTGTTTTGACTTATTTCACAGAGAAAAAACCAGGACAAACAAGTAGAAGTCATAGGGAGACGAATTAGAGCTCAATATAGGAAAGATAGCGTCTCCTAACTGGAGACGTGAAGCAGCTCTCAAAGGTAATGAACCCACCTCTCATACCTGGAAGGGGTAGGTGAGGCACAGGATGAAAGGAAAGATTCTTGCAAGGGCTGGAGGATTCCTTTGGTTGACTCCCAAGGCTCTTTCCAAGTTTATATTTCCACGAATATAGACATCATTCCTATAGCCCCAACTTGTACCAAATATGCTTACATTGTACATAATGACTTTCCCAAGTGGTAGGACAGTACTTTAAACTAATTTACTTGAGGCTGTCACAGAAAAGAAATCAGAACTTGGAGTATGGCATTTATCTTTCATATACCAGGGCATTGTGCCCAGAAAAACATGAAAATATAATCTGGATATTATATAGTGATTCCTGGAACGTGTGTATCTGTCACATGACTTGATCATGTGATCTCGTGTGAACTAACACAAAATTTAACCTTGAAATGCAAAACTGAATGTGTTGCAGTGGAGTTGAGTAATGTGAATGTGTATTATTCAACCCAAAGGAAAATAAAGAGGCCAGAAGTGACTCTCCCCATTAGCTGTGTTTGTACATTGAATGTTTACAGACAGTTGGTAAATGCATGTATTCACATATTTCTGGTACTTATTTTTAGTTACTGCCAAGAATCAATGCCTTCATAGAAATTTTCTTAAGGAAGTTCTTTAGAAAATGCTGATATGTGAAAATGCACATGTTTTAAAACCAAACAGATCTAAACTCAAATCTACCATTTATTAGTTGAATTGTTGAGAGTTAATTACTATAGTCCTCTCACAAGATCATGGTAAAGATCAAATCAGAAAATGTTGATAAAGCAAATGGCGGCTGGCATATAGTAGATGCTTAATAAATATTCATTCATTTTCCAGTCACTTATAAATTCCCAAATCTCTTATTTAAGGATTGTGGACTCTTCCAAGATTTACAATGATATGGTGAACCCAAAAGCTGGAACGAAAAAGATTTGTTCAGCGTTTTCGTTTTAACAGCAGTAAATTGTCTACCAACACCCATCATGGCTAAAAGTGCAGAAGTCAAACTGGCAATATTTGGGAGAGCAGGCGTGGGCAAGTCAGGTAAGATTTTTGTTGTGGTTGTTATAGAGTGTGTGGTGTGTGTGTATGTGTGTGTGTGCGCTTTTTTGTTTACTGCCTTTTGTGATTGGACAGGAGGGTGGTTGACATTTTTCCTATTCTCATTTGTTGCTTTTTTAGATGAAGTCCCTTTCTCTTTATCTAGAAATTTTATTTTGCACAACGAACTTTGATATACTTTTTGCTTATTTATGATAAAGTAGCTTTGCTGATAACACACAAGGCAATGAGTATAGCATTGGTCTTGGTATTATGAAAAATGATATTAAAAACTTTTAAAAAAATCAGATTGTGGAAACTAAAAAATATATTTGTTCTTTTCTTTCTATATGAGATTGTGAGGGGCTGCTTTTGTATCACATCCATTTTGATATTCTCAGCAAACAGTCCAGTGTCAAGCATATGTTAGGTACTTAATAAATGCTTGTGGAATAACTATATCTTTATCAGAAACTGAATTGCATTATTTCCCAAGACCTCTAAAATCCGAAGAGGACTTCTGAAAATTTAGGAGTGCATTCCCTCAAGCATTCCCTCAATTGGCAAATTCTGGCTAACGTCAGTAATTCAGAGGCTTTTTTTATTCCCCGCCTGAGAAAAGGTTAGCAGACCTTTAAGATTAAGGATGAAATGGTAGAAGTGAAAAATATACCGGATATCCAATTTGAAAAATATATCTTAGAAATTATAGTTATAGAATGCTAAAGTCGATGTTGCTAGAATGTCAGGGTAACGTGGCTTTTCAGGGGAACAGGTACGTTACCTTGGTCTCTTACTGGAGGAAAGAACCGTAATTGACTTTGCACGGAGAGCTTTTGGTTCTCAGGTAAGGACTCAAACAGATATCTAGTGGGTGTGTGTTTGTAAAGGGAAACTATTTGGAAATAAACTGGACAATCCAATATAACAGGTAATCCACGTAATGTTAAACAAACACACATGAGCACTTTTTCATTCTGTGACCAACCTCTCATTCCTCACCTGCTTTCGGGTTTAATTTCAGCAGTAATCCTTCCTAGTCTCCGTCTTTTTCTTTCTCTCTCTCTCTCTTTTTCTCTTAATTTGCTCGAGAATGCTCTTTCCTGCTACCACCCTTTTCTTCTTGCTGTTTGCTTTTGCCTCTGGCAGAAACCAAGCGAGGAAAACAGATAGTTGGCAAGGCTAAGAGACCGCCAGCCTTCACAGGCTCGAAGATAGTTAAACTCCTCCCTGCTAATCTCTGCAGTGTTTCCTAATGCGTGGCGTGAGAACTGCATTTCTGTAGAGGGTGGAAGGATGCGGAGAAGGAGGAAACCGTTCTAGAGAGGGGAGGATGAAGGACGGGGGTGTGGGGGAGGCGTGCGCTGCCTGCAATAGCTTGCCCAAGTCCTTGCGAGTGAAACGTCTAGGCCTGCACCGTTTATTATTCGTTCATTCCAGACTTACCATAGGCAATAGGGGAAAAGGATGTTTTTTTAAAAAAACCTTATATCATTTATTAAAATAAACTGCACATGGCTTAAAAAGTTAAACACAAAAATAAAAACTCAGCTGCGAGAACCACTGAGCTCTGTGCGTTTGCATCTTTTCCCCGTCGTCATGATCTCCGAGCGGGCTGGGTGCCTCCGTGCCTCCTCCTGTCAAGGCTGACCCCTCAGCCCGAGCTTTGGCCTTGGTTTCCCCCAATTTTTTCACTTATTCCTCTCATTTGCTCCTGACTGTTTTTCCTTAAGCATTTCCTTGTCCACTGCTTCATCTTTTTCTTTTTCTCAAGCTTATCAAATATGGGTTCTGCCCTTACTGTGTCTTCACTTTTTTAAAAGTTCTCATTCACTGCTTAAAACATGGCAGTCTCCCACTGTAACCACGCCATTGAAAATGCTTTTGCTAAAGTCACCGCTGATCAGTAACCAGACAAATCTAATGAACATTTTCCAGCTCTGATCTTCTTAGACCTCTCTTTTACCATTCAACAGCCGCTCTTAGCCTCCCATGATGTCACTGCACTCCTTGGCTTTTCTGCTACCTCTCCCGTGCTCCTAACCAGCATCTTCATGGGCTGCTGTTTCTCTGCCTGCTTCTCAAAAGTCAGGGCTTCCAGAGTCCTCCGTACCTCCCTCTTGTGTTCTCACCGCTCACATTCTCCCTAAGGAGGATTTCTCACACCAGGAGATGAAGACAACATCTGCACACGAAGATCGACTTCTGCTGACCTCTTACTTTTATTTTATGTAAAGTGCAGAGGTTGAAATTGCTCACTATGGCCCTTTCCAACTCTAAAATCCTATGATCATTGATTAATGAGTCTTCTTTGGACTGGTTTCTTAAATACATTCCACCATTGGTGTTTATTCTTATTTAGGTGAAAATGACGCTGATAGACCACATACCTTTAACAATCGCCTTTTTGTCTAACATCTTTGGACAGGCAGTGTTTTCCTATTTCAACATTAAGCTGTTTTCCTGAGACCTGTGACCACATCTCACATTTAAAACGTAGCACCAGTTTGACTTATGCACGGGAGACAATTCTGAGTCTTTTTCCATAGTTCGGTGAAAACAACCACAGACCACCTCATAACTACCAATTTTAAAAATAGACCGTAGCAATACTGAATTCATGTTTATTCTAATTCTTTACCAGTCTAGCTGTATGATGTCTGCCTAGTTATTGGACCAGGCACATTGACCTTTCTATTGTAAAGACTGTCTCAGTCTTACAAGTAAGCAACTTTTGCTGAAGTCTGCAAGAAATGATGTCTGCTGGAATGTATCTGCAGCTCCTCACTCACTGAAATGTCTCTCAGGACTGGCCACGATCTTCCCATGGGCACACACAGTCTAATTTCTCTCCACACACCCTGCAGGGGAAGCACCCCTCAGGGAGCCAGCTTGAGATCTTGAAATGGTAGAAACTGAGCATCTCGCTTGCGAATTGGGTCCGTGTGAATTGTTTCAGGAGCTTCAAATCTTACTGTCCCCTCTACTTTTTCTCACAGTCAACACCAAATTGGAATTGGGAGTAAATAAGACCATATTGCCCATTTGCTAATAGAGAGTAGTATAGCTGGAGTCGAGAGTGTCAGCTCTGGTGTGACTCCCAATTCTACCTGTTATTTAGCTGAGAGAACTTGGCAACTTTGGCAAATTACTAAACTTCTCAATTTCTTCAACTATGAAAAGCATATAATAGTGCCTGTCTCCGTTGCTGCTAGATTTGAATGAGCTATTATATGCAAGTGTTTTGGAAGAGCATCTTGACATAGCAAATGCTCAAGTATTAGTTTATATTATAATTTTTCAAGACATGCTTATTTTAATTTGTAAGTTCTCTATTGAAAACATATAGTCAAAAATATCAAGTACATTCAAGTGGGTATTTTGGTTTTCACTAAAAGTCAGACAGCTTATAGAGTTAAAACTTCATATTCCTACTCAGCATACCCTCAAAACACAGACACACACACTCTCTTACACTTTCTGTTTCTCTCTCTTTCTTGAACCCAAAGTCTGGTTAATGTTGATGACAGCTTGACCACTGGTGATCATAACAATAGTTCTTGTGGCTTTTATTCAATCTTGGAAAAATGGTCAGAAATATGTTAGTGCCATCGATAAATTAACACCCTTAAATTTGAAAGTGCTTCTGGTATGTGGTAGATGGCTTCCCAAGCCCAGGTAATAGATAGTCCTTCTACGTTTAAAACAGAATTTAACATTTACCAGAACTTTCTGGTTGACAGTTTGACTGTAGAAGTGTCAGAAGAGGCAAAATTTAATAATCTGCTAATTACTAAAAAGCACTGATAAAACATGTGAGGGGTGTGTGTGTGTATAATATATATATGGCAGTATTTACATGGTCTGTTGTGATTCCTCTTCCTTCTGTCTAATTTTACCTTGCAATTCTGTCTCAAGTGAGCGTTCCGGTTTAGGGACAGCATGCTGAATGCAGGGGATGGGTGCTGCAAAGTGCAGGGCCCCAGTTTCCCAGCCCTTTCCATCTTCTCCTGCCCCAGCAGGGTAAATATTGACCTTCACCGGCTGAGGGTAAAGTGCCGATATGGCATTCAGGGCATAGATTTTCTCACTTGTGTGCATCAGCCTGTGTTTCCACAGGCTCCAAGTAATTAAAGTGATAAGACCTGCCAATAAACCTAGACTGCACACATTTTTATTTAAATGCTTCCTGTATTCATATTATTCAAATTTGTAGTTAAGTGTGGGAGGGGCTGATAGAAAGACAACTGAAATTGTGAATTTAGTTTCACAGTTGACATTCTCATTTTAGAGCCGAAATACTGTGTGCCATAGCTAACTGTATTTCTTGAAAGGGCCAGTCTCAAAGTTAATTGAGTAATGCTATCCACTAATTCAAAGGCCAGTGGACGCCCTCATCCGTGAAGACTTAAGTTCATAGGCTTAGATTGCTGGGCTATAAACTGGGTGCCAAATACAAACAAGCTTGTGATATTTTTTCCTGTGGCACAAAGAAGTGATTTATTTTTTCCTCCTCTTCCTTGCTGTTTTTCTTGTTCTTTCCTGCTTTTCTCCTCTCTCTCAATTATAAACATTTTTTAAAAGCTTTTTTCATTTCATTTTCAAGTGGGACAGGGACAATTCTGATTTTATGTATGATTTTTCTAATAAGCACCAAAAACTACTTTGAAGTATATGTGTACTTTATGTCCGGGATGTGTTTATGAGATCTCATATATATTAAATAACAAGCAGAAAGATCCATAGCATTGTAGGGAGGTCAATTTCCTTATGCTATAGAACTAATCTTTTGTGTTTTAGAACTTTTTCTCTACTTAAATGGAGATCATATATGCCAGTTCTTTCTCTTCCTTCAGACTTAGTGGATGCTTCTTAAACTTTGTTTTCAAAGCACTTCTAATAGAGGAAAAGAAAGATCTGGGGGATTTGTGTTACATAAGCATCTCATAATCATGCAATTATTTTGTATGTGTTATTAATTGTATAAAATGCATGTAAAATTTACTATTAATCCATAATATTTCTGTTTGTATGAATATAAAAACAATTTCCCCCAACCTGAGTGACTAAAAAGGACTCTTGAAAAAGATATATCAAGTTTATCTGTGGCTCTAATAACACTGAAGCTTCGGTCCAGTTTGAGGACCACAGGTATGAGAAACAGCCGCAGATGCGCACGCCACGTGGATGCAAACACTGATGATAATCCCGTATCTCTGTTTTTACTTCCTTAAGGTCCCTACCAGCTCTTAAAATTTTGAGGTAATTTTTTGGGGCACTATTGTTCTAAGATTATATATATATATTTTCACCATCAATCAAGTATTAAGTTTTATTGTATATTTAATTGAAAAATAATAATTGTGTATATTTCTGGGATACAATGTGATGTTTCAATACATGTACATATTGTGGAATGATCAAATCTGGCTAATTAACATATCCATCACCTTAAATATTTATCATTTCTTTGTGGTGAGAATATTTGAAATCCTTTCTGTTAGCTATTTTGAAATACACAGTACGTTATTATTAACTATAGTCATTGTGCTGCACAGTAGATCAGAAGAACATATTCCTGCTGTCTAACTGAAGCTTTATCTTTTGACCAACGTCTCCCCTTTCCCCATCCAGCCCCACTCCAGCCTCTGGTAACCACATTCTACTGTCTACTTCCATGAGTTTGACTTTTTTAGATAACACATATAATGAGATCATACGGTATTTGTCTCTCTATGCCTGATTTATTTCACTTAGCATAATGTCCTTTATGTTTATCCATCTTGTTACAAAGGACAGAATTTCTTGCTTTTTTTAAGGATGAATAGTATTCCACTGTGTGTATATACTGCATTTTTTTTAATCCTCCATCTGTTGGTGGGCACTGAGGTTGTTTCATATCTTGGCTGCGTGAATAATGCTGCAATGAACTTGGGAGTACACACATAAGATTATATATTTTAATGGTAAATTTTCTAAAACTATTAGTCAAGGTACAGAGAGTGGCAGATTATGTTTCCCTCTGCCCAAGTGGGTACAGAACTTGCATAGCTCCCGGACACGTGTGCGTGTGTGTGTGTGTGTGTGTGTGTGTGAAGAGGCTTTTCCTAGTTGATTTTTGAAATTGAAGGCTTACCAGAAATGAGGCCCGTTGATTCTTTGTGTAGTTGTTGGTTACAGTAATAATTGATTTTTAAAGGATTGGACCAAAGAGAGGAAGGTGGCATTGAGACAAGTTTGAGTGGGGCTAGAAAACATAGCCTTTCTGTTGTCATAAAATACAATGATATGGTTACCTGTGGCTTTCTAGCATTTATATCTTCCTTGCAAATACAGAAAAGCAAAAAGAGGCAAACAGCTGAGATGAGTCAGTTATTGTTTGTTTTTTCCACTGTAAGAGCAATAAAAGGGTGTTTTCAAACCTTAGGTGTGTATCTATGGATATGTATAAAAGTCAGACCTCTGTGCAATTTATAAAACATTGCTGACCTATCTTGCATGCTCAGGAAGAAAAGAAAGATGAGAAATGGTGCTTAAGAGGGAACAGGAAAAAGAAAACAAAAAAAGAAAAAAATTAAAATCAATTGTTTATTGGTGAGTAGTTAAATAGATTGTAGGTTGGCAATGACCAATTCCTTAGTTAAGACTTTTTTTTTAAGAAAAATATAATTAGACAGGACACAATACTGGGAAACAAATGCACTGTTTCTCAAAGCCAAAAGGATGTGTCTCTGTTCCTGCTTTTCTTTATTGGAATATATTATTAAAAATGTAATTGTCCTTTCTTTTAAACTGATAGCTAATTTATTCATTGAAATGTTGTCTCTGAAGTTAAATATCAGCCATCTCTCAGTTTCATTTTGATCTTGAATTGTTTTCTTGGCAACTGAAAAAGACAAAGTTTGAGGGAAATGAAGACAATTTTAAATCATCCTTGTAATTCCCCTTTTTATTCCTGGTATTTCTCCAATTTATGGGTTTAGGGAAATCAGCCAAATTTTCAAGGTGGTACTGGCCTTGAAGCCAAATTTCCAGTGCAAACGCATCTCTGTTGCTACAGCTGCCTTTGAAAATTGATGTGGTTTCAGAAAAACAGCCATCATTTCTTCCAACCCATGAAAAATAAGAGTTGTTGTATTGTAAAGGCAAGGCAGTCTAAAGTGAGTAATTTCAGCATGAATAAACAAATATGTAAAGCTCATGTATGCATATATGAGCAGCACATATGAGAGAGAAAGATCCTTTGCTAGATCACCCAGGTTATTGGAGCTAGAGCCAAGTCTGGAATTCCAGTTTATGACTCTGTGCAAGGCTCTTGCAACTTTGCTACTGAAGGTTTTCATTTTGTATAAACCAGTTCTTTTCCACATCCTCTCAAACATCTTATGTTAGGAAATAAGATGATCATCAGAATTTTATAATATGAACCTTATGAAACCTGATAAGTTTTGCTTCTATATGAAATTTCCAGTAATTAATGAATAACTAACGGATGGTAGAGCGCTCTGGGAGTACCGGTGTGCTGTTAATCAATATAATCAAGGTTCTCAGCAACTTGTATATATAGGAAAGATCCTTTCACACAGCGTTGGATCAAGTGTAAAGAAATTGATGAATCATCTTTTGCTTTAAGAATAAGTTTCTCGCTGTTATCCAAATAGCCTATGTTGCACTGTGTCGTGTAAATATGATCTAATTTTTTTCCAAAAGCACACAACTGACTGTAAGGATTGGAGTTTAAACCCATCCATGACCCTTTTTATTCATCTGTCCAATGATGTTAATATATTCATTTACTATTTTTTTCTTTTTACAGTGATATTGGCAGGATAAAATGGAATTGTGGCTTTGAGGGTACTTTGAAAAATTACAAGTGTGATACAAATGTGGGCTTACTTCTAAGATTCTCTTATTATTGAAATCCGGACAGTTGTTCCCCTGTGTTCTTTAGCAATTTTGTTTAGAAAAGCAGTAACTCTGTGTCTGTCAGCGACTGGAGGCCGGGTGCTCACACCCCATCTATCAGCTGGCTGTTACTGTTCCTCCATGCAGAACAGAACAGGGAGGAAGGTTACAGAGTGTCCAGAGGTTGTAGTTTCTATGCTTTAGGAATTCGCAGTTCCAAATAAGTCAAATGAATAGACATTGAGTCATTTTTTTTTTTTTTAGGATCAGTATGTGAAGGAGTAGTCAAAAGGAAGAAGAGTTTAGGAAAATAACTTAGACTTACGCCTTATTGGAGAAGGAAACGACGTATTATAGAACTTTTTGACAATCAAATCTTTTTTTTTTTTTTTTTTTTTTGAGACAGGATGTTGCTCTATCGCCCGGGCTAGAGGGCAGTGGTGTCATCATAGTTCACTGCAACCTTAAACTCCTGGGTTCAAGCTATCCTCCTGCTTCAGCCTCCCGAATAGCTGAGACCATAAATGCACGCCACAATGCCTGGCTAATTTTTTTTCTATTTTTAGTAGACACGGGATCTCACTCTTGCTCAGGTTGGTCTCGAACTCCTGAGCTCAAGCAGTCTTCCTGTCTCGGCCTCCCAGGCTGGTAGGATTACAGGCATGAGCCACTGCACCCAGCCATCAAATCTTAATCTTACTAACAACTAAAGCTCTAAAACAATTTAATATTTTTGATAGAAAGATTTCTCAAATAACATATATGTATATGTATGTGTATATTTCCCTACAATTTTAAAATATGTTTTTACTCATTTATTCAGTTATTCATTGAGCAAGATTCTGTTGAGGACCAACTTTGTGTTCTAGAATGTCTAGTCTGATGCACTGCGCATAGTACAGGATCCATGTATATCGCAGAAAGACAGAGCAGTAGCTGTTTCAGCACATCATTGTATCCCTAGAGCTTCGCACACAATATCTGACACATACCAGGTCCTAATGAACACATGACGAAATTGAGTTAGACTGTGTCGTCTGGTTTGACACACATGCTTTAATTGTATTAAGAGGCATAGATTTTAAATGGTCTCCTTATTATGACCAAAGTAGTTATCTTCCCTGATGGGAATGCAACATGACTGGAAGTAGATCATTCCATCCTTAAGTCAGAGTTCCTCAGAGAGACACATCCAACAGGACAAACACACACACACACATACACCATCATTCATTCATTTAAAGAAATTATCTCCCATAATTGTGGCAACTGGCAAGACTGAAATCTACAGGGCAGGATGGAAACTCAGGCAGGAGTTAATGTTGCAATCTTAAGGCAGATTTTCTCCCATCTTGGCAACCTCAATTTTTGCATTTTGGCCTTCCAGTAACTAGATGAGGCCCACCTGCATTATCAGGGGCAGTCTCCTTTACTTAAGCTCTACTGATGTTAACTGCGTCTACAAAATACCTTCATGTTAATACCTACATCGGTGTCAGTGTTTGGTTGAGTAAATGGATACTATAGCCCAGCTAAATTGACATGTAAAACTATCACAACAGCTCTGTTTGTTACTTTTCCTTCTTTGAAACCAAAGGCTTTTCTGTAGTTTCTAGTCATTGACTTTAACTTTATTCCCTTAGAGTTACACAGAACATGGCAAGTCCCTCTTCCTTAGGACAGCCCTTCACATATTTGAACATAGCTAGCATGCCTTGAGTCACATCTGAGTCCCTTCTTTCATAGTCTATCTACCAAAAGTTTGCTTCATTTGCCCCACACACGTCTTGGTTTTTAGTCACAGCATGGTCCTCACTGTTCTGCTCTTCCCATGCACTCCACGAAGTGTGGAGCCCGGAATGGAATGCAGACATTTCAGAGGTGCTTTGCCCAGAACAGACCAGAGGACGACTGTGGTTTTGCTCTGAGATACTTTGCTTCTGCTGAGACATCCTGAGGTTACTGTTGCTTTCAGGGTGATGGGGACACAATATTGGCTCATGGGGAGCTTGTCGCAAGTGAAGGCTTTTGTTTTGTTTTAGTTTGTTTTTTTAATGTGTGCTTTTCCAGAGCCAAATCTTCCCAAATCTATACCAGAGCAGTGTGTGTGTGTGTGTGTGTGTGTGTGTGTGTGTGTAACACAGGAATAGAAGCTTATTTTCATCCTCTTAAATATCATTTTGCTAGATTTAATCAACTCTTCTGGCTCGTCAGGAGCTTTCTGGATCCAGCATATATATCATCCCTCCTCACTTTCTGTCATCTGGAAATATGTTTGTTTTGGAACATTATAGGCCCTTGATGTTCTCATTGAATCATAGAATTTTCTACTTTGATATTATTTAACTCATTGAAATGATGAGAAATTCCAGTGAAATAATGTCACTTTTTTGGACAACTTACAGCTGGTCAAGAAAAACATAGGTCTTTAGCTCTTGGTTTAGAGACATTAACACCATATTATATTACGTCCATGTTCATTAAATAACTTCTATTTAGGAGATATGTTATAAGAAAGGTGAGCTGGGAGGAAGCCTCGCAGTTATAATCCCTTGCTTAATATTGTATTTTGTGTCTCTCGTTTCTGTCTCCCGTGCTGTGTTAGGACACACGGTACATTGCTACATAAAGTGTATAACAGCGATCAGTCATATTGCCCCCAATATCTATTCTGTACAGAAACTCGTTTCCCAGGGATTTATTCCAAGATATGTTCATAAACTTTTGTACTAGAATGGCTCAATTTATATCATTTGGAACTACTACTGCAAATCAGAGCTGAGTTTGGGGAGGGTTTTCTTCACTGGGTTATAACGGTCTGTGTCAAACTTTACCATGTCTCAGAAACACCTGCAGGGCTTGCTAAAACATATGTTTCAGGACCCTACCCCAAGAGGTTCTGTCTGATTCACTAGGGCTCTAGTGGGGCCATCGAATTTACATTCCTAACAAGTTCTCAGGTGACACTGACGCTGCTGGCCTAAGACACCACACTTTAGGAACCATTGTGTTAAGTTTGCTAGGTACTTAGTCTCCATTTGAGATGAATGCTTTCACCTTTGAAAAAACATATAGCTCTTTGAGAGCTGCAAGCTCTATACACTGAATGCCAGGCGCTGTTGAGGGCACTGATAATACAGTGGTGAATGACAGAGGCATGCTCTCTGCCCTAGTGAAGTTAACATTCTAGCAGGAGTAGACTGGTGAGTCAAAAAGTGCTCTGTGGGGCAGAGAGCATGTGAAACTTTTCTGGGGCATGTAAATGAACTTTTCATTTACATCATAATAGGGTAAGTTTTGTTTAAAAGCAAAGTGTAAGCCTCAGTAACTGACCAGCTTTGATTTTAAGATGAGACTGAGTTGTTTGGCCATATGTGGGAATAGGTCGAGCTAAATGCAGTGGTTAGTGTCTGGAGGTTAAACATATAGTCTAAGAGTATGATACCAAATTTTCAACTGAGGCAAGCTAAGCAGACCACCTATGAATCGAACCTTCAACTTTGAGCTTATTGACATCATACTCCATATAGTTAAGTTTGATGTAGAACCCAATTAAAGTCCAATAGTTGTTCCTTCCCCAATGTTTGGAAAAAATGATTTTAAATTACTCTTGGACAGTGGTGTTCATAAAACTTATGCAATGGTAGTGAAGAAAGAACTGTAGTTTTGAGAAAAGTTCATAAGTTTCCACTGTTTTAGGCACAAAGATAACATCTTTTTCTCAATGATGCATTTCCTGTTTTTTAAATTTTTTAAAAAGTTCTCTTTTGTTTTATGCCATTGGACAATAATTTAAGAGGTGAAGCCAAAAATAAAAATGTAAGAATGAAAAATTGAAAAAATGCATATTTATTTGTCTGGAAGGTAATTGACTCCTTTTTGCACTAAAAAAACTCATAAATTACAACTGAATCTAACAACTGAGCCAGCTTCCTAGTCATTTGGCAACACATATTGAGTTAGATGTTTTAAAGGAAGACTCAATCGCACATGGTAGTATGAATAATGCCTGTCTGTTCCAATGCCCCAGACTTTTTTTCCACTCAAATATTTTGTATCTTGAATCTATTTTATAAATGTATTCCAAAAGAGGTGAAATCAGAAGCACGGTACATTTAAATCTTTGAGTCCCAAAATTTAATCCTTGATTTCTTATGTTTCCCATTCATCAGTTTAAAAATATTTATGAAAATTTTATGTTCCCAACTCTTCTACCTTTTCTTCAATCCCCCCACTAAAAGCCCAATAAAATGCTACTATTTGTGGGAGAAGTCCAAAGAACTATATACAATTTTTCTTGTCCTCAGGGACCATAGTGTTTTCTTAGGTTACAATGCCCCACTGTCCGGGTAATGGGCACACTAGTAACTTTGACTCAAATGGTACAAAAGTAATTTATGTAACCAAAACATTTGTACCCCTGTAATGTTCTTAAAAAAAATTTTAAAAAAAGAAATCAGCTAATTATAGTTTGTGTTCAGCAGAATGAATGATTTTTATAACGTTTTATCTTGAAATATTTTTAGATAATTGTACAGAGTTGCAGAAATAGTATAGGGAGTTCATATGTACGTACCCTTCACCTAGTTTCTCCCAAAGATGACATCTTACATAAGCACAATACATTACTCAAAGCAGGAAATTGACATAGATACAATGTTAATTTATGGGATGCATACAAGTAAGCTATAGATCTTAGAATGATTGCTTTTCAACTCAATTCAGGCTCAGGACTGATTTGAAGAGACAACTGGAGAAGGATAGAGAAGTAGAGACTTCAAGAAAGGATAGATTCTAGGCTGGAGATCTCACTTAACTTCAGTGAGAATGGCTTTTATCAGAAAATCCCAAAACAATAAATGTTGGCATGGACGTGGAGAGATAGGGACACTCATACACTGCTGGTGGGACTGCATACTAGTACAACCTCCTGTGGAAAGTAGTATGGAGATATCTCAAAGAACTACAAGTAGAACTACCATTTGATCCAGCAATCCTCCCATTACTGGGCATCTACCCAAAGGAACAAAAGACATTCTATGAAAAAGACATCTGCACTCGAATGTTTATAGCAGCACAATTCACAATTGCAAAGATGTGGAAACAACCCAAGTGCCCATCAATACAGGAGTGGATTAATAAAATGTGGTATATATATACTATAGAGTTCTACTCAGCCACAAAAAACAATGGTGATCTAGCACCTGTTGCCTTATCCTGGATAGAGCTGGAACCCACTCTACTAAGCGAAGTATCACAAAAATGGAAAAACAAGCAGCACATGTACTCACCATCAAATTGGTATTAACTGATCAACACTTATGTGCATATATAATAGTAACATTCATCGGGTGTTGGGCAGGTGGTGGGGGAGAAGGGGATGGGTATATTCACACCTAATGGGTGCAGTGCACACCATCTGGGGGATGGACATGCTTGAAGCTCCGACAGGGGGGCCAAAAGCAATATATGTAACATATTAGGTTACAAATCTTGATGTAACCTAAACATTTGTACCCCTGTAATATGCTGAAATAAAATAATAATAATAATAAAAGATATACAGGAAACTTTTCCCAAGTGGAAAAAAAAAAAAAGAGCTCACTGAGAGTTTTCAAAAGGTGAAATCTGATAAGCTATTTATTATCAGAAATTTACCTCTTGTGTTATATACAAATTAGCTGTTTAGACTATCTGTAAGACAAAGTTTTAGCCATTTAGTTCGGGCCATAAATGCTATAGGAAATGATGGGGTATACCTGGGGAGGCCTTTAGGGAGGCAGTGAGTCTAAAATGTTGTTAAGTTCAGTGAAATTTTTATGGTGAGGAGTGAAATAGCTTTTCTCCTTATTTGTAATATTTCAAAGTTATGATGTTGAAATGTCGTGAAGCTTTGTTCCTGTATTTTCTTCTAGGGGTTTTACAATTTCAGATTTTACATTTAAGTCTTTAATCCATTTTGAGTTGATTTTTGTGTATGGTATAAGATACATGAAAGGGGTCCAATTTCATTCTTTTGCAGACGGATATCCAGTTCTTCCAACTCCATTTGTTGAAGAGACTAACTATCCTTTCCTTCTTGTGTGTTCTTGATACTCTTGTTGAAAATCAGTTGACTATATATGTGTGGATTCATTTCTGGGGTCTCTATTCTATACCATTGGTTTATGTGTCAGTTTTTATGCCAATACCATATTGTTTTGATTACAATAGCATTGTAATATAGTTTGAGATAAAAACGTGTGATTCCCCTAGCTTTGTTCTTGTTCAGAATTGCTTGGCTATTCTGGGTCTTTTGTTGTTTCATTAAATTTTAGATTTTTTTTCTATTTCTGTAGGAAATGCTGCTGGGATTTTGGTGGGAATATCACTGAATCTGTAGATTGCTTTGGTAATATGAACATTTTAACACTATACATCTTTCGTACATGAACATGAAATCTTTCCATTTACTTTTGCCTTCTTTAATTTCTTTCTTCAATGTATTGTAATTCTCAATGTACAAGTGTTTCACCTCCTTGATTAAGTTTTTTCCTAAGTCTTTTATTTCTTTTGATGCTATTGTAAACAAGATTGTTCTCTTAATTTTTTTGGACGGCTTGTATTTAGTATATAGAAATGCAAGTGTTTTTTGTATGTTGGCTTTGTTAAGTTTTACCCTTCAGTTTTACTGAATTCATTTATTAATTCTAAGAGTCTTTTTTGGTGGAGCGTTTAGGGATTGTTATATATAGGATCACTGTCATCTGCAAACCAAGAAAATTTTACATCTTCCTTCCTGATATGGCTGCCTTTTATTTTGTTTTTCTTGACTAATTTGTCAGACCAGGACTTGTAATACTATGTTGAATAGACGTAGTAAGTGTGGGCATCCTTGTCTTATTTCTGATCTTATAGGAAGAGTTTTCAATTTTTCACTGTTAAGTATGATGTTAGCTTTGGATTTACCACATATGGTCTTTATTATTATATTTTGAGATATATCCCTTTTGTACGTAGTTTGTTGCTTGTTTAATGATTTCATAGATATGCTACTAAAAGCACAGACAACAAAAGCAAAAATAGACAAATGGGACTATGACAAAATGAAAAGCTTCTTCATAGCAAAAGAAACAATAAACAGTGAAAAGGCAACCCAAAGAGTAGGAGAAAATATTTGCAAACCATATGTCTGATAAGGGGTTAATTTAAAAAAAAATATAAGGAACATCTGCAACTCAATAGAAAAAAAATACTCAAAAACAACCTGATTAAAAAATTTTAAAATGAGCATAGGGCTTGAATAGACATCACTCCCAAGAAGACATACAAATAGCTAACAGGTGTATAAAAAGGCTCTCAGCATCATTAATTATCAGGGAAATGCAAATCAAAACTACAATGAGATATCACCTCACACCTGTTGGGATGGCTCTTATAAAAAAACAGAACAACAAAAGGTAGCAAGTATTAGTGAGGATGTGGTAAAATTGAAACTCTTGTATACTGTTGGTAGGAATGTAAAATTGTGTAACCACTATGACAAACATTATGGAGGTTTCTCAAAAAATTAAGGATAGAACTACCATGTGATCCAGCAATCCCACTATTGGGTATATAGTCAAAAGAAATTAAATCAGGATATCAAAGATATATATATTTGTATATACATATATATATATAATCAATGTTCATTGTAGCATTGTTCATAATAGGCAAGCTATGGCAACAACTCAAACATCCCCACTGACAGACAAATGGATAAAGAAAATTTGGTGTTGATATATATGGTGGAATATTATTCATTCTTAAAAAACCAGGGAACCCTACCATTTGCAACAACTTGAATGGACCTGGAAGACATTATGCTAAGTGAAATGTCAATCACAGAAGGACAAATAATGCATGATTCCTCTTATATAAGGCAAATAAAATAGTCAAACATATAAAATCAGAAAATAGAATAGTGGTTGCCAGGGATGGTGGTGATGGAAACAGGGAGTTGTTGTTCAGTGGGTGTAAAATTACAGTTATACAAGATGAGTAAGTTCTGGATATCTGCTTTACGACATGGTGCCTTTAGTTTGCAATATGGTTTTGCTTACTTAAAAATTTGTTAAGAGGGTAAATCTCATGTTAAGTGTTCGTATGTGCACATACACACACACACACACACACACACACATACGTACACACAAAAGGCAAAGGGATATAAGAGGACTTTTGTATCTGGTGGATATTTTTATTACCTTAACTGTGGTTATGGTATCATGGGTATATGCATATGTCCAAGCTCATCAAATTGTAAACATTAAATATATACAGTTTTTTGTATGTTATTTATATTCCAAAGAAAGGTTAAAAGGACAACAAAGTGATGAACGAAAGAAATAGGAACTAAATGATGGTTAGGAAGGAAAAAGGGCTTTTGGGATCTTGCTGATTCAGTTACAGGAAAAGCTCTCTTTTTTTTTTTGAGACAGAGTCTCACTCTGTCACCCCTGCTAGAGTGTAGTGGTGGCATCATAGCTCACAGCTCACTGCAGCCTCAAACTCCTGGGCTCAAGCCAATCTTCTGCTTCAGCCTCCTGAGTAGCTGGGTCTACAGGTGCGCACCACCACACCTGGCTAATTTTTCTATTTTTTGTAGAGACAGGGTCTCACTCTCGCTCAGTCTGGTCTTAAATTGACCTCAAGTGATCCTCCTGCCCTGGCCTCCTAGAGTGCTAGGATGACAGGCATGAGCCACCGTGTCCGAATGGAAAGGTCCTTTTAAAGCTTTTCAGGGCTAGCTCATCAGTCCTCACTTTCTGTCAGTGGCAGGAGCATGGGTTTGGAGTCAGGCCATTTATGAACTGTGTCAGTGTTTAGCTTACTTAGCTTTGATGAACCGTCATCTCCCTTGCCCTAAAACACTGATGAAAATATTAATAGCAGTCTTATATCAGGGCTGTTATAGACTCAAACCAAATGAGATGTATTATTATTAATAATAATAGTAATAAAAACCCTAATGATTAGCTACTGTGTGGATATCTTTACTATGAGCCAACCACTGCTATAGGACTTCAGACATGTGAACTCATTATAATCATCACAACTACTCCATGCATTCACCCTATTCTTATCCCTTTACAGAAGAAGAGATTGAGGGTTCAGAGCAAATACTTTGCCCGAGATCATCCAGGTAGTGATGGGATTCCAGCAGAACTATTAACAAGATTCAAACTCAGGCATTTTGGCTCCAGTATCTGCTTTCATCTACAATAGTCTAAAAACTTCTAACAAAATGCAAGCACAACTGTAGATGCTCAATGAATGTTTTCTTCCCTTCTCCCCCTTGTCCTGCCTTCCTTGTTACTTAGGAACACTTATTTAAGATTAACCAATGTCTATGAAAAGTATTTTACTTCCCTTGAACCATTGTTAGAGAAAAATTAGAAACCAGATAGAGGAAACCATGATTAAACTACTAAAAGATCTTAAAATATATTGTTATTCAACTCAGTTTTAAAAATAATATTTCTATTCCAAATTTTGCTTATGATTTCATGCGAAAACCTCTTATTTGGCTTTCAAGGTCCAGCAGTATGTGAAGGAGGTGTTGAGGGAGGAGGCTGGAAATGGTAAAGGAAGATAGAAAAGCATAACATTTAATATGTAAAAAATGTGAAGCGTGTTAAGTATCCTCAGTGGGAAGGGAGGATGTATTAATTATTTGACCTGGAAGAGCCTCCAAAGCAAAACTCAGAAGCTTTGCAAAAACGTGACAGTTCTCGTATGTCAACATTAAAGGAAATACATAGTTAAGTCAAAATTTTTAAATGATGATATGTGTTAAAAATATTGGGTTGCAGAGATTTTCTTCATTATCCCTCACAATAGGAGGGTGTTTTTTTCCTTCACTGAAATACAAGATGTTCTTGTGAAACAAATAGCTGGAAGAACCAAGCTCCTACACACGGCAAAATGCCAGAAGGCTTCTAACATTTTATGAGGGCAGATTGGGTAGGATTGGATCCCATCAGATAACTAGAGATCTTTTATCTGCTATGAATAATTCATGATTAATTATTTCTGGAGACTTCTAGGTCAATAAATACTGTTAAAAACTGTGATACTTCTTATAAATGCAAGAGACTGCTGTCATTTATTGTTGCTGAGTGTTTTTTGGTTCTGTAATTGATTATTCAGAATTATGCCCTAATGATGCTTTTGGCGTGAATAATTGGCACAAGCAGCTTTGGAGGAAAAATGGATATACTATATAGTTTTCTCAGGTCATATTTTCAGGTTCAATAGAAAGGAAGTTTTGTTTGGTAGAAATTAAGAAATTCATCAAACCAACCATCACTAAGAAAACATGAGCTCTTGTAATGTGTCTTATTTAGAGTATTATGAAACATGATTTTTAAAGTTATCTTTGCAATGTAGCATTGCCATAGTTTTTGGTAAGTAAACATTTCTATCTTACTTGATCATCTACAAAATATTTATTATAATGTACCAAGCACCACTATCTATCTGCTCTGCTAAGTTTATTTTAAGTTCTTTGTACCTTGTTTGGGGTTATAATATCATTCCTACTATTAACATACTTTATTTCTAACATATACTGGTTTGTATGGCCCCAAAATTACCATAAATCATTTTATCACTGTGAATTTCATTTTATAGGGGAACAAATGCAAACATACTAAAAGAAAGAAATTGCCAAAAAATGTGGACTTCATTTTAATTTTGGAATGCTTTTTCTACAAAGATGCATTGATACAGGTAGGAATAAACTTCACAGGCCCTAAGGATACTAGACTACCTACTAGCTTAAATTATATAATTTTCAAATCTTCACTGTTATTTGATGAGTAGATGTATAAGAGTGTGTGCATGTCTGTGTCTGTGACTATGTGTAAGTTATTACAGTAAAACACTATTGAGAATTAATATATTCTCCACAGAGTAAGGTCTCTGCGTCTGTGCACACATTTGTCCCTTATGCTGAGGTTCAAAATAGCCTTCAGAAACTCAGGAATTGAGTCCAAATCAGATTTGGGGGACACCAAATGGATAGGGTGACCAACATCCTGAAGAGTCACAGCTGGTTAATTTCCAAATTTGGGGGATCACGTTGAGTGGTCACTTGAGTAAGGCATGGCCTCAGTTGAGTCATTTACCCTTCTTGGCCAAGAAGGGGGTGCCTTTGGGAGCTGCATACATAAGAGAAGAAGTCACTAAGTGGATGAAACCATGTGAATTTATCAAGGAATGCCTCCTCGCTGAGACACAAGATAGGAAAATGAAGAGCAAAGAAAATAGAAGCAGAAGTTAGGAACTAAAAGAACCAATGAACCAGATGTAGAGTGGCTGGGCCGGGTGAAATCCTCATGCACAAATTGGTTTGTGATTTTCAGGCATCTGTGCTTTCTATGGGCCTGGGTAACATGGTTATTCTGAGGATAGAGACCTACAGGAAGCAAAGTTGTGACACAGGATAAAAAGGCCCAATGTCCTTGGGCAAAGGGGACTCAGCATCTATGTCAGGCTGAGCTCAACGGTGCTCCTGGGTAACGCATGCCCGGTTTGCCCTTTCTCTCTACACGCCCACCCCTGTGCACTCACATACTGAAGACAGGCGGGCTAGAGACTTCTTTGCCTCCATCTGTATAGTCAGGAATTTATAAGGTGCAGGGTTCATATTCCTAAAATGACTTAAATTAGCTTCTCATATTTTATCGTCTAGGGTTGAAAGCCCATGAATGCAAATAATAAAAATAATTCAATAGTTTAAATACAGTATAGTTTATGGTATAAATAGAATACCAGGCACTGTACAAAATATTTCATTTATAATATCTCATTTAATAACTCACCACAACACAATGAATTAAGTCCTATTATAGTCTCTATTGACCAGGAAATTGAGGCTCACAGAGGTTTAACAACTTGCCCAAAGCATGCTCTAAGTGGCAGTGCCAGAATCTGAACTCAGATGTACTGACTCCAAATGCCAGCTCTTTGCAGTTTCAGGCCCTGCTCAGATGATTCCAATTGCGAATAGCTCAGTCTCAGCAATCCAGTAATATCGCTTATAGAACACAGACATCTCCCGATTGTTTCACATTTGACCGTTTGTGATTTATGAGATTCTTGTTGGTCTCCAAAAGAGGCTGCATTTTATGATACCCACGAATTATAATAATTTTATAGTCCAGTAGCCAGACTTCTTGGATTCAAATCCTGGCTCTACTGCTTTCTGGCTGCACTAGAATGTAAGTTATAGAGTGAGGCATTTTTTGTGTGTTTTGATCTGTGCGATGTCCCCTCCTAGATTAGTGTTTGGCATACTGTAGGTGCTCAACAAATATCTGGAGAATAAAAGACTGTCTCAGGTTGTCATTGTAAGTATTGAGTGGAACAATTCATGGAAATACTTTATAACAGTGCCTGACACCTGATAAATGCTCTATGTTAGCCATCACTATGCATGGGACTGAAGCCCCCGGATCTGTGATTGAATAGACCTGTGGTTCTTTGAGACATCATCTCTCATTCCTGGTTTTTCTCACCTGTCTTCTCATACTCACCTAGGACTGTTTTGTCTCAGTGGCAGCAATGAAGAAAGATTGTACAGTATTTATAAAATATAAACTGTGCTGTGAATGCTTCAGCATAGCCTTTCCTCTCCAGTGCAGTATAATTACATATAAAATACCTGCTTTGGAATGAATTACTGACAGTAATTGGGGAATCGCCACATCTGAAGATCTCTAGAAATGATTTCTCACCCCAGAGGGGTGCTGTGGGTTTTGTTTTTAGTGTTAACTAAGTGCTCACCAATCACTAAAAGCTTTTCCCTCACTCTCGTGCTTACTTGAGTTGACTTTAAGCATATTTTCTGTGCACGGTCCACAGTTTAGGGAGCAGAGGGCCTGACTGACCTTTATGCTAGGGCTTTAAATTTGAACACAGTTGCTAATGTGAAGCCCGAGTTTGGGGTTGCATCTGTTTGAGAAATACTTCCTCAGGGCAAAAGCATGATTAAGACAAGGTGTCGTTTTCTGGCATGTTTACGCCAGCCTCGTAATAAGCTGACAATGTTAATTATCTTAGTTCAGGAAGCCAAAGTCAGGGTCATCTCTTCAGTCAGAGAAGCTGTGCTTGGTTAGAATGAAATATTATTTCTTCCTTTTTCCATAAATAAGTAAAAGCATTACACCCACACGATTTAGCTGTGGTGGGCAGTGTGCTCATTCCTACACAGCTTTCTCATTTGCCTTAAGGTGGGCCCCATTCGACAAACTGTTGACTAGAGAGGGCTCACTCGCGTAGACTTGTGGAGGAATAGCAGTCCCTTTTCTCATATGTCTCATGTTTTAAGTGGCCTCGAAGGGGGAGGGAAGTCAGTGGATCACATTCTTTGGGTAGTCAGAGGTCCTGCACTCCCCTTCGCGGTGTTGTTTTGGATGGGGCAAATTGGTGGCCCATTGAGCATTATGCCCGACACCTATGTCCTTTCCACATGCTGATCCATATAGTTCATGAAGTATCTCAAGATACACAAAACAAAACCAGCCAACTAAGTGGCTGTTCACCTTCAGTTGTTCATGCATCTGATTTAAACCACGAATTGGGCATAGGAGCAAAGGATGAGAATTGAACCGTGAGCCTTCCGGAGATGGGGATGAAACATTAGCAATCTGTTTATTGTTAGTGATGCAACTTCTGGGTATCTGCTTGTCTCAGTTTGGTGCCATATGGCAGCTGATACTGATTTCCTCCCACCTTTTGACCTCAGCTCAATTTGAGACAAATAGATGCTGATGGGTTTGGGTAATTAACTAAACCAACAGGAAAAAAAAAAAAACCCACAAAGCCAAGCTTGCTGTGCCTTAAGAAGGTAAGTAGAAATTTTCCATGGGAGGCTACAGAACCAGAATACATAATCAGTCATTCATGGAATAGGATGAAGGCCACCTACTTAGCAAGATGAAAATAAGTGAGCAAGAAAGGCAGAGATTAACAGAGACCTCTCTCTATTGCTCCAATTTTTCATCCTCTGATCTGGCACCCTTGATGTTCAGAGAAGTCAGTGCCACTTGTGTGAGAGGTGGAAGGGGAGGAAGGGTGGTCCTATACAGTTTGTGCCTCATTCCATTTCTGCCACCTTAGGCTTATCCTCAGCCGTATTGGACCTTACCCAAAGCGACACTCCTGGAGGCATTGCATTGTGGAATCTCCTCAACCCTGCCGTCATATCTAGGTGGCTAATGAGACTCTTCCCATGTCAGCAGTTACTCATTCATCAGCTGTGACTATAACGATGTTCAGAAGGGCTTAAGCCACTTTGTAAGCATTAGTTTGACAAGCTCTCTAGCTTTCTGCATAGTAGATAAAACCTTTCCACAAAGTGTATGCTGGAAGATAGTATATGTAAGTGTTAAAACAAAACAAAACAAAACCCTCTCCATTTCTGATGGATGTAAAGGGGTGAATACTTGGCGTAAGATACCATATGCCATCTGGCAGCCTGGAGATTCGTCTTGCAGAGATAGTAGATACTGACATCAAGATGACTGTGGAAATTGCACCTAGAGAGCCTAATACCTCCAGTAAGATTTTTCTCTGTGAGTTTCATCAAGTTCTCAGTGGTCAGACACGTTTGGTCCAACATCCTCCGGCAACCAGAGGTTGAGAAATGGACACAGCAAGAAATCCTGCTGTTGTCAACAGAATTGCTTTTAACTGATAAAGTAAAATCCAACTCCTTTCTTGGCAGCTGAAAACTGAACATCGTGTTAACACATTCTTGGAAGAGATGGGCTCCAGGCTTTTAAACAACACCAAGGCTGTATATACAGTGCGTGAATCTGAGATAATGGAATTGCAGTAAAAGAGTGTAGTATTCATAATAGAGATTTCACCAAACACAAAGCTTTGTAGAGAGATCGGGCTTCTCTCTTTCTCTCTCTCTTTTTAAATTAAAAGCATTCAGTCTAATAAAACCTATTTTCAAAAGCACATGTTCTGAAGGGAGAATGTATATGTTATGAGAACTGGGGAGTTGCAGACAATATGTGAGAGAGTAGGAAAAGAATGTTTCAAGAGACCGGTTTCTAGTGACTCCCGAACGATTGTTTATGATCATGCTTAAATGTCTTTTTTGCCTTTGCTTCCTAACAGCAAGGCCTGGAATGTGCCGTTGAAGGAAGTCAGTGTTTGTTGTTTAGAGCCCGGCCTGAATCCTGCCAATGTGTGTCATGCAAGCATAGATGTTCTCCAGCTGCATACAATCTCCTTTTCACCCTTCAGCATATGATTTAGCATAATCCCCTAAAGGTTCTCAAAACAGGGAAATTATCTTAAATCCTTGCACAGAGTTCATGAGTCATTGTTTTGATTGTTCTTGTAAAGGTGCTTACTTTTTTTTTCCCCTGCTGGCAAAGTGAAATCTCAGCTTCAAATCCTTTTAGGGGGCGGGGTGGGAAAGTAAAGCATAAAAAGAAGCAAGCTGCTTTTCATGATTCACTCCTTTCTATAGGATAATAATAACCTGAATTGTTTGCCTACCACTGAAATTTAGCAACAGAGAACACATTCAGGGGAAAGAATAGCCAAAGTATTCTTAGGCAGATTCCTCTCATTTGCAATTGTTTGTAATTTCTCTTACTTACGATATCTTTTCTGTCCAAACTAGACTCAGAGTCAAAAATGCCAGACAATCAAAAATTCTTCCAGCTCTAAGTTCAACACTCTTTCTGCTATATCATATGGTCATGTGTTCATTGTTGTGGCATAGCCCCGTATCAGTTCCTACAACTGTCATTTGACATTTGTCTTTCTTTGGGGAAAACAGAAGAGAGAGAGAGTGAGAGAGAGAGAGAGCTCCGGTGGGGGGAGCCTGGGAATGAGTGTAGATTTAAGACCATCATGGTGTTCTCAGAAGTAGGTATCAATTCTCCAATGAAAGGAACCAGGATTCCTCAGAGAAGTGGTTGGATCCAGGGCTGGGATATGGAAAGGAAAGATTAGCACGGAACATCTTGTGGTGTCAGAAAGTAAGGAAACACTGAAAAATGAAAGACAGGATGGAGGCATGTCTACCAACCTAAAATAAGGGCGCCCCCAATGGCAGGAATTGAGACAACTTGAGCAAAATGAGTAACAACGTAAAGCCAAAAATATTACTGATTATAACCCAAGAGATAATATGAATATCCTTGAGTCCACACTGAAATAAATAACTGAATAAATAAATAAAGGAGGGAGAAACAAGTCTTCCTTCAAAAACAATTCTAATTGATAATTATAGAATGCATGAGGGCAATAGAACATTAGAATACCAGAGGAATAATCGCTGCAAGCATCCATTGATGGATTTGGTGGGTGAAAATTTACACAGAAACAGGAGATTTGCATAGTCTCAAAAGTATCTCCCCTTAAATAAACATGTATTAGTTACAAAGAGGAATGCAATGACTTTACAGTAAAGAAACCGGGCAGACACCACGTTAAGCAATACTAAAGGTATCATTAGGAATGTGGCATATTGACATGATGAGATGATGCGTTGAGAAGGGCACATCACTTATGTGGCAGTCTTTCCAATAACGTGTAACCTCAGTCTGATCATGGGTTAACATCAGACAAGCCCAAATTGAAGAACATTCTGCAAAATAACAGGCCAGTATTCTTGAAAAGTGTCAATGTCATGAAAGACAAGGAAAGACTGAGAAACTGTCACAGATTGGAGGAGACCAAGAAAACATGACAACAAAATACAACATGAGATCTTCAATGAAAGAGGGAAGAAAAGGACGTTATTGGGAAAACTGGTAACATCCAAATGAAATTAGTAGTTTAGATAATATTATACCACTGTTAATTTTTTTAGTTTTGATCATTGCACTCTCGTTATGTAAGAGGTTAACGTTACATGAGTCCGCATGGATGATATACATAACTCTGTTCTGTGCTATTTTTACAACTCTTTTATAAGTCTAAAATTATCTCAAAATAAAAAAGTACTGCATAGGTGATATTTAGTTATCTCTTTACGGCTTTCAACCATGGAAAATAAACGAATGTAAGGCATCCAGGAAAATGGCATGATAGTGCTTACAATAAAATTTGGCATTTGTTCATTCGAGAGTTACTCAGCAGCCACTAGGTCAAATCACTGTTAGTCTCAGGGATTTAGCAGCTAACAAGCCAGGCAGATCTTGATAAAGCAGTAAGTTCCAGGATAAGGGACACACATGGATCTATGGGAAAGCACAGGAGCACAATACTTCATTTAGGCTTAGGGGATTAGTCATCTCAGAGCTGAAGATGAGTATGAGTTAGCCAAGTCAGGACTGATTGAGGAGAGAAAGGATGAGGGATAGAGAGATGTTTTGGGCAGAAGAAACAGCATAGCAGGAGTGGAAGCAAGAGAAAACATGGAACTTTAGGAAAACAATGCTTGGCCCTTGATGAGTCAAGTCCCCTGTCCTTGAGTTCCGGCAGAATCTATAACTGGCTTCTAACCAATAGAAAGCGTCAAGAGCATCAGACTGAAGTGAGAGCGACCCCCTTGCTGTCTCTGCAGAAGTGAGCTGCGATGTTGGGGGTGGAAAGGAATTGTGGGTGACCTCTAAGAGCGGAGAGTGGCCCAGACGACAGTCAGCAGAAAAATGGAACCTTCATCCCACAACTTGGAGGAATTGATGTCTGTCAACAACCTGAAGAATTTGGAAGTGGATCTTTTCCAAGTCAAGCCTCTGATGAGGCCACAGTTCTGACTGATACATTGATGGCAGCCTGGTAAGGCTCTGAACAAAAGACACCCAAGCCACAGAAACTATGAGGTAATACATGGTGCTGTTTTGAGCCACTAAGCTTGCGGCAATTTGTTATTCACCAACAGAAAATGAATACACTTGCACCAGACGCCTTTGTTCTTTCCTCTGTTGTGTTTCTCATCTTTAGCCCTGTCAGTTATCATGGTCTTAAATCAGGGACTCTTTCTTCTTGTTTTTATCCTATCATTTATGTTTTCACTTTCTTAACCTGGATATTCTGAATGTTGATAACTCTCTTTGGCTCTGATTATCAGAACTGGGTTGACTTATAAATTACAGAACATCTTTACTGTCTTTGGACAAATCTAGAACTATATTGTATACATAACCCATTATCAGTGGGTGTTGGAGCACCCCAAAGATATTCCCACTGTTTAAACCGTGACAGCCCATCATAAACCCAAGCTGGCTTCTCCTAGTTTGATACGTCCCTCACCGCAGAAGGGACAGACCTAAAGTGCTTTAAGGCTTTATTTAAAGCTGTCATCTCTTGCTTTAACTTGCGTGGTTCTTTGAATCCCCACCCCCTTAATCCCACCCCTAAGCTGAACTTTATATAGTGTACCTTCAACTTCTCTCTAATCTTACTCTTACTGAGAAGAGTAATATGTTTAATTACTACCGGAAAATGGATAAGGGATTATTAAAATAGCATTTCTGGAGATGCACAGAGGTTAAGAAATCATGTAGGTTTTTTAATGTCAAGTTCCCTGATTTATATCCTTGCTGACGTAGGTAATAACCAGGAGGCTGTGCCCTCCAGCCTTTTCCATGGATTTTTTGAGGACAGATTCAGAAAGCTCTCTACTTCTTAGTTCTCACATTTAGTCAAGGTCATGCAAATTCCTCTCTCAAAAGGCCCTTCTTTCTTATCCTCCAGCTATAGAACCATTTATCCAACAAATGTTTATTTGTCACCTATTATATGTAAGTCACTGGTTAATATAGCAATGAACAAAAGAGTTTTCTAAAATGGATTTGCATTCTAAGGGAAAGACATAATAATAAAATTAATATAATGCAGAGTGTGTCAGATGGTGATAGTTGTAATAGAAAAAAAAAGATGGAATAAAAACAGTGTTGAAGGTTGCAATTTTTAACAGAGTAGTCAGAGAATATTTCAGTGAGAAGATTGCATGGAAGCAGAGATGTGAAAAGAGTAAAGGAGTGAGTCATGTGGTTACATGGACAAAGACTATTCCAGACAAAGGGAACACCATTGTGCAAAGGGCCTATGTCTGCAAAAGGAAGGCCAGATTAGGTGGAGTGGAGAGGAGAAAAAGAAAGAGTCATAGATTCTTGTGGAGTGAAACCATCTAGGTTCTTATAGGTCACTGCAAAGACTCTGACTTTTATTGGAATAAGATAAAAAGCCATTGGAGTATTTTAAGCAGAGGAGTGACCTGATGTGACATATTTTACAGTACTACTGTAATTTCTATGCTAAGAACACAATATGGTGTGTATTTATGGGGAGAGGTTGAAAACAAGGAACAGAGAAACTGTAGTTAGGAGGCTATTGCAATAATCCAGGTAGAACGTTGCAAATATAGAACACTTCCACACTTCCATTATCACAGAAAGTTCTATTGGGCTCCTGGGAAGGAGGGACAGTATGGGATACCATGCATTTTTTGGTGATCAAGGGATCAAGGAATCTGATAAAAAGATTAGGGGATCTGTCTCCTTACTCCTAAATGACACAGGGGTCTGGGACATTCTTTTAACTACTTGCATTAGAGAACAGAAAGCTATAGAAGGGACACTAGATTTCTTCCTTTTCTCAGATTGAATATTTATTTATCTCTAAGGACTATAATTTTTTCTATAAAACCATTTTAAGGAAGACCACATGAACTCATACTATTGAGTGCCCATTACATGCTAAGTACACTTTTAATATGTTTTTGGTCTAAGCACACATTATGTCCATCCATTATGTGCTAAATATTATACAGTTAAATATTTTTTTTTCATTTTCATCTTCACATTAAATTTGAAAAATATATTTCCATTTCTATGTAAAGGCAAAGTTCAGAGAAGATAAGTGACGTACCCAGGGTAGAGTTAGTGAACTGATCCCAAAGACCGTCCCTTTTTATCAATGTACTTTACACTCTCTCCTCTCTGAGCATTTCTTCAAGCAAGATGATCAAAGAAGAATGCTGCTAGATTATAAAGCTTTGTGTGTTTGTGTAACTTCCTGAATATATCTGTAGAGACACCGTGACCTTCGCCAAGCAGCAGTGGTTACCCAAGCTTGGACCTCTGGGCAGAGTGTACTTTCCTATCTTTTGTCAAAAGCCTATTCTATTAGAGCATGAAAGATAAATATCTCTTCACCAAGGAGACATTAAAGCTGGCCATGTGAGGGGAAAAAAAATCAAAAAACAAAAAACACTGGTGGAAATACATGAACGTTGGTTGGACTGGAGGGAGTGGAAAGCAGAAGTTATAGTCTTGACTCTGCCACTCATTTGCTTGGTGATCTTGGGAAAGCAAGTACCAATCTCTCTGAATATCTATTCCTCATCCTTAAAATAAGAGTGCTGCCTAAGGACCCGTGCTAACTCTGGAACTCTGTAACCTGATTTGATCTTCTCTATTCTTATTTACTCTGGTGGGAAAAGAATTCTCTAGATCCTCATATTCTTTAGTATTTGTTTATTTCCTGATAATGCAGGGGGGAACAATATGTAATCTTGTAAAATTATAGTAAGTCTCACTTCAATGTCATTCACCTAGTACAACTTTTAAAAAAAGGCCTCAAAACATTTAGTTTTGCTATTAAAAATAGGTAAATAACCAAGAAAAAGCACTGAATATGTATGGCCTTAATTCACATTTGTAGCTGACTTTGTCAAACTTAAGAGCATAGTAGCAATTGTGCTAAGACCCCAGACTTAAAGAACTTGCTGGCTTCCAGTTAAATCACATTTAAAGTTTGTATTTATATAATTGGCGTTTGGTTGTGCTAAGTACTGCATTTAGTTTTGGACACATTGTAAGCTTTGCTTTCCAACAAGAGTAGTATCTTTTAATTAGTTATTCATCATTGTGCCTTAATCCTACTTGTTGACGTGAGAACTCGTTCTACTCTCTGCCCGAAAGCTTAATTTTTATAAAGTCTTTGCTCTCTCAACCCTACCTCCTTAAAAATTATCTTGGTCAATAACTTCCAGTTTTAGGCTGGGGTAGTGGAAAAGTTTTATCCATAGTTAAGAGACTTGAATAGTGAGAGATGAGCTAGACAGTTACATTATCTCTGTAGGAATCTTAATGGAAACCACACTTATCCTCTGTGTTAATTTTTTCTAATAGGAAGAAAAAGAGGAAAACAAACCAAGCACCCAAGTTCTCCTCCATTTTCTGCTTAATAGCGAAGTTAACGAGAAGCTTTTCCTGGGTATTATTCATTGACTGTGATCATTTTGGCTGTCCCCAGGGCCACTGACTCTTCCCAGCTGCTCCATTAATCTCCGGGAAATCCCCAGTGCTGCAACTGTCGCTGTATAATTAAATGCTTTGTTATTTTCTGCATGGTCCTGTACTTTGGCAGCTTATTTTCGTTAAATAGCAAGGCCTGTTCTTCGTCATTTATCCCATATGGCTGTGAAGAAGTAGCCTCTACATATTTCTTCTGTTTGACCTCTCATTCTGAATTATTCAGTTTTTTCCCTCCTCCTTCTCGTCTTCCTCATTCTCCTCTTCTTCCTCATCTCTTTGACCCAAAGCCAGATTCTCTAAATAATAGATTGATATCAACTATTTGTTATTTTCCACCTACCCTCTTCTGAGTAGAGAAGATTTAAAACATTAGAATTAAATATGCATTTTTTTTTTTTTTGCTTTCTTCTTTTCTCCCTGCAAAGGTTAATCTTTGGCTTGAGCATATGGCTCAGCAAACATCCAGACGATATAAATTGCTATAAATGCTGAATAGCAAAAATATAAACAATTTCACTTCCTGACGCTGTCGTCATGCTAATGATTTCTTAATCATGGTAACAAGGGCCACAACCTGATAAAATGGGAAGGTAGTTTAAAATCATCATTTTTTCCCCAGAGAGTCCAAACTCAAAATTGTCCCTTAAAATACCGTATTGTTGCTCAAACATGCCACAGTTGCCGTCATACAGGTTGGGGAGGTTTCTTGACCCTAAGTTAGGTGTCTTCACCTAGGGAGAGGTAGTGGAGTTCTAGGAGACCTAGGGGAGTGAAGGGTACTAAGAGCAGATGGTCACTCTGCTCTGAATTAAATCATATGCTCCCTAAGGAGCTTCCCTGCCCACTTTTGAGTCTTCTGTTCATTGGTTCTCAGTCTTTGGGTGCATATTACAATTATGTGGAAGTTTTAAAAAATCTCAATGTCTAGGCCACACCCAAGACCTATAAAGGATTCTTATAGGGAAAGAGTATTAATTTAGTAGCATCAAATCGATAAGAAAAGGCCAACAGTCTCCACTGGAGGCCACGCTATTATAGCACACAGTTAAAAATTTGACACCTGCTTAGTGATCTCATTTTCTCCCTAAAGGGAGATCGTACAGTGGAGCAGGTACAGTTGGACTCTGGAGTCAGATCTAGGTAAGATCTGATTGAGACCTGTGGGCACTGCTGCCTATGGGTCTGGAGGAAGACTCTTAAGCTCTCTAGGCCTCAGTTCTTTAATTTGTAAATTGTAATAATTACATTTCTTCCAGTTGTCTGTCATGAAGTTTAAATAAGAAAACACCTATAAAAGGTGCAGACAATGTGTGGCACTTCCTAAGAACCCAACAAGTGGGAATTACCACTAAAGTGCTGTTTAGTATGATGACTTTGTTTGTTCACCTCACCTGTGTTCCGCACTCCCTCTATTCCCGCACACTCACAGTATATGGTCCAGGGTTTACAATTCTCTTTCATACCTCCATACTTTTGTACGTGGTTTTCATTCTAACAATAAGAGCCATCTCCTTGACTGATTATGTGGCAAAGTATATTTATCCTTCACGGCTTAGCTCAGTTTCTACCTGTGAAGCGTTCTTCAACTCACCTAATCAAACTTAGGTGCTATTTTGGTAATTTTCCTCCTGCACTTCGTATTACCTTGGAAAGGGTAAAAAATATGCCGATGGTTTCAAGTCCCATCTGTCTTACCACTGGACTGTAGAGTTATAAAGTGCAGGAACCAAATCCTTTTGTTTTATATCCCAATGCCTAGCATAATACCAAGAACAGAGTAGATATTCAATAAATATTTTTATAAGGAATGAACAAAAGTGTTATTTTCATATCTTTGTCACAGAAACACATACAAAAAAGTGTTAGAGTTGCCTAAAACACTATAGGAGTGAGAAAGGAAAGGAAGTCACTGAGATCTAGTCCTCCAAAGGTAGAGATCACCTGGTAATCAGAAAAAGGAAGCTTAGAAGATGATAAGAGGTTGGTCAAATGCCATTAGCCTCTCAAGGAGAAGTGTTTTGATTGTTTTTTGAGGGTTCAAAATTTAATTCATTAAACTTAGCAGAATTGCAAGCTTCCTGAAGATCTTCCATACCCAATTTGTTTTCCTTATCCACTGACTGTCAACCAGTTGGTACATACTGGAATTATCTGGAATTATAGCTTTAAAAAAATCTCAATACCTTAGGCCACAGCCTTGACCCAGGCATCAGCATTTTTTGAAATTCCTCGAGTGATTTCAGCATAAAGCCATCACCTAACACAGAACCTCACTTAGGTCCTGGCCCATCACAGGAGCGGAAAATCTGTTTTCTAATCGCATAACTGAACCTTTCACTCATCACCCAGCTCCTTTATCATAGCTGAGAATGAGAGCAAATGGCAGTGTTTTCCAAATACTAAATTAATTGCCCTACGAGTCTTCAAAACAGACAGGAAGAACTAATTTGTTGCTTCAGAGAATGAGCCTTTGTTATTACCATTTTTCTTGTAAGCTCATCTTTGCTATCAAGCTAATACATTATGTTCTTAGAGTGGGAAAATGACTACAAACTTTCGTGGCAGAAAATGATGCTTCAGGGAGGAAAATAGGATGATGGGGCCTTTGTTTCTGCCAATTGACCGTTCAGGTATCTTGTCACCCCTACCAAAGCAAACAGATGATTCTGTGATTCTCCCTCGTAGACATGGGCTGTTCAGCATAAAGGGTTTGCTAGGCATTCCCCAAAACTGGTACTCTGAACTGAATTGTTGGTCTCGGTGTAGAATTGCACAGCACCGTATGACAAAGGGGTGAATCTGTGAGGATCAAGATAACTGTCTCTCCTAGAGGCAAGACAGTGTTCATGACACGTTCAAGGATAGGGAGGTGAAGGAAGAGAGGAAATGAGGACCATTTTTCACTCTGTCCTGCCTTACCATCTTGGAAGTGAAGGAATAATGACTTTCAACCAACCTTCGGAGCCCATGCATTCAGGTTCAAACACGCAAGACCAATATGCTGCTGACTGCTTCTGGAATGCTTGCATGCCGTAGAGAGAAACTTTCAAAGCTCAGCAGCAGTCCTTGAGGGGGTGGAAAGGATGTTCCTTATTAGATTGGCACTGATGAGTATTATTAAGCAGATTGACTTCTCATTGTTCCGAAGTGCATTACCACAGAAGCAGCAGTTTAACTCTTTAATCTTCATAGATGTTCAACATAGTACCTTGTACCTTGTGTGCCTAAGACCCATATGTTATTATAAAGATAGATGGTCTTTGTATTAGTTTTCTATTGTTGCATAACAAATTACCACAAATTTAGTGACTTAACGCAGTGGCCATTTATTATCTCACGGTTTTCATGGGCTGGGAGCCTGGGCTCAGTTTGGCTGGGTTCTTCACTAAGGGTCTCAGTCAAGGTTGGCTGGGGTGCATTCTTCTCTGGAGACTTAACTAGGGAAAAATCTGCTTCCAGACTCATTTAAGATTTTCACAGACTTCATTTCTTTGCACCTGTATGCCTGAGGTCCCATTCTCTTGCTGACAGTCAGCTAGGGGGCTCTAAGCTCCCAGAGGTGCCGCAATTCCTTGGCACACAGCCCCCTCACAACATGCCAGTGTGCTGTCTCAAAACCAGCCAGGGAATCTCTCCTTCAAGGCTTATGAAACATGACATCATCATGGGAGTGACAGCCCATCACCTTTGCCATGTTGTATTGGTTAGAAATCAGTCACAAATTCCACACTAAAGCAGGCGTTGGAGGGGAGGTTTACATAATCCATCAATTGTGCCGCACGGCTCATTGCTGTGACTCTAGGGTGTATGTTCAACACAATATTCTAAACAGATATTTTACAGAAGTTGTTAATTTATTAGAAACAACTCAATAAAGGAGACAGCATGAAGTAAAAGAGCAATGGGATTAACGTGCTCTGCAATTGTGTAGCTCCATGGCCTCATGCTGTGTACTTAAACTTTGTGACTCAGTTTTATCTTTTGTAAATTGGGAACAACTAATACTTACTGCAAAGAGTGGTAAGTACAAAATTATAAATGTTTGAGAGTTCCTGGAAGTTGCTCCATAAATCTTAGTTAAAAAGATTAAAAGGAAGGATTAGCAGAGTGATTTTATTATGTCCACGTGCATTTAAACTCCAAACCAAGTCACCAAGATTAAATACTTTATTTAACTAAATTTCTGGAATTTTAGCAGCTTATCTGGAAATAGTACTTTACAACTTATTTTCTCTAGCAAGTATATGCACTCTCTCATACACAGGGCTAACCTCCAGCTGAATCTTCCAGGGCCCGATTACATAGAGGGAAAAATAATCAGACAAATAGAGTTACCTTAATCACCATAGACCTTTTTCCTTCCTATAAAAAAGATGAAAGAGGCACATTTTTCAAAATGGGACGTTAGTGACGGTCTTCAAATACCAAGGTGTAGGTCACAGAGTTTCATCCCAGCCCATGCTGTCCCTTTTAAGGAAATGTGTTTGAGGTTTGGTTTGTTGTTAAAGGATGATATTTGAGGAATATAGACCATATCTCAGGAGCAAAGAAAGTAAATATTTTGTGTTCAATAGTGTAGTTCAATATTCTAGTTTTCAATATTCTAACTTGGCAGAACTTTGTGTGTATTCTGGAAATCCTGGCAATCAACATAAGATCTAAATGTTTGGGGGGAGTGAATATTGTATAAACATAGCCATCAGGAAAAATATTGTGGGCGTACACCCTTTCCTAAGACCTCACCTGCTTAGGAATGACAAAAATGCTGGGGGAATGACATTGAGGCTGTGTATGCAGTGCTTAGTCTGTGTCTGACAAATCACTGGAGCCGCTTTTCTGGCATTTTCCACTGGAGCGTTATGTTAGGTTGAGGGAAAATAAAATTACAGGAAATGGAATGCCCTTCTCTATGCCTGCCCCCACTCTTTCTTGTGGTATTTCAGATTACGTGATCTAAGAGAGACCTCCTAAGTCCCTCAGTTCAGATTCTGAAAGAACTCCTGAGGGTTGACCTTCTTAAGAAGTCAGGGAAAATCAGTCGCCCACAAACTGACTCAGCATTTTTCACAATTCATCTTTGACTGCTTTTATGACACACCTTCTGTCATTATGATTTGCTGTTAGTGGATGCTATTAAATTCATCAGTTCAAACACACTGTGTTCCCAGGTTTACAGCTTGTCATAATGATCTGGGTCTCTGTGCATTCCTGATGAATGAGACTCGTGCTGATCACGTAGCATGTGTGGGGAAAAAGGTTTACTGGATTTAAAAATTTCAGGCATTCTGGTTTATTGCATATTCTCTACAAAAATTTTCACTGGTCATATTCCTCTCCCTTTTTTTAAAGAAGCAAGCCAGTTTAGAAAGCCAACTATATACATGAGTATAAATAAGTCCTTCTTCCCTGCAAAACTGGTCTCATACAGAGGAATATCTTTCCTTCTTGTTCAAACTAAGTGCATTTGGAATTATCACCTGTCACTATTGTACTAATGTATTATTCACTTTATAAAAAATATAAAATGTAGAAATTTTGAAAGGATGAGATTAAAATCAATAGAAATGGAGGTTTGAGTATATTTTTCGTATATAGCTTTGGACCCTCGTGGTGTGAAAGAGGAAATGGATTTAAAGACATTAAGTGATTCATTTCTTCCCTTCTCCAATTCGTGTTCACCCTGACATTCTGACTCATAAGTGTCATTGGCTTTGAAGTGTTTGTTGGTTGCAGGAGCTGGAGAGTGACAACAGAGTAGACTGGGTTTTCATAAATTCACATCACACATTTTGCTTTTGGAAAGGTTACTTGCTTCCTGCAAAAATTTGATAGGCAAACAGATACTAAGTGTTTGCTTACAGACTCTTCATGCTACTCTTCATGGATGATGAAGAGATACAGGTTCTGATGGGTTCATGGGAGGTTAACCCTGAAAGAAGTAAGTTTCGGGTGAATCAAGATGACCCTTTGCTTTCTTACACTATACGTGGGCCTGTGTAAGAGCTGTGCTTTTTTTCTGGATTTGGGATAAACTATAATAAAATCATTTTTTAAAAATGATATATGAAGGCCAATTATATAAAGAAAAGAAAAGATTCTGATAGCTTTCTAGTTTTCTGACATCTCAGAATGACAGATTTTAAAGTGAACATGCTGTAAACATTTACATAACATCAGGGAAAATATTCTGCCTGGGTTAGAAATTGTACACCTGAAGTAGAAGTTTAGATTGAATACTGTTTTTCTTGCCTTCATTGATTTTCTTTGACTCAAAATTGAGATAAATGTCTATATTTTTTGACTGCCAAAAAGAAATATTTTTTTTATCAATATGTATTTCAAGAAGATGAGAAAAAATTTGAATTTATACACAAAATTATTTTAGTTTTGCGTTTACTTTTAAAAATTCTAAACTAAATTGATTAGTCAGTTTTAATACTCTGGTGCTTTCTTGAATGCAGATTATTGTATGTTCACCTGCCTGTCTCACAGGTATGTGTTAAAATTTAAATGATATTATGCATGAGAAGACATTTCCTAAACCATTAAAGACAATAATATAGTGAGTTATTGTTTTTACATTTCAAAGATTCATCACAATTTAGGTCTTACATCTCCATGCCTTTTCCACCCCACCTTTTTATAATGTTTGCATGGGAATCTCCCATTAATACCTTCTAAATTAGATAATGTCTTTTAAATATTTTGAGATCATTGGGAAGTGAAAGATCTTTATTATTGGTCAAAATGTAAAGATGAACAGTTTATATCACTTTGTGTTGATGTCATCCTGGAATCAACGTGAATATGTAGAAAGCATATGTTTTGCAATTTAGCAATTGCTATTGCAATTGCAGTTGACTCATCTTTCCTAGAATTATAGAAGTTTTTACTGGTTTTAGATGAGAAGAGAAGGAATAAGGCCTGCACTTTATGATGTGATCTTATATCTTTGGGCCAATATTTGATTATTTTTATTTAACCTCTGAAATTCTTCTTAGCCAACAGTTGTCCCTTGGTTCCTTTATGGTTAAGACTTAGGAGGAGTTACTTGGTGAGGATGGAGAGCTTTTTTAGCAAGAAACCAGGAAACCATTTCCAAACTTAATCTGCCAGTTTCTTTCTTCTTCTGAGATGCAATTGTCTCATGAACTATAATTTAATTCTTCAAAGTATAAAAGAGAGAAAATGACTAGATGGTCATAATGACATTCTTCGAGTCTACTCTGTGAATAGCTCCCATCAGTGGTCATAATGACATTCTCCAAGTTTACTCTGTGAATAGCAAGGCCATGCAGCCACACCTTTGCAATGACCTCACGGGTCATTTTCCACCCGGCTGTATGTGTGACATCACTTCTAAATTTCTCTTCTCCATTGTCTGTTTTCTCTTCATTAGTATAAACTTAGACAGCCACCCCAGTAGGCTTTAGTCATGGAGAATACCCTGACATAATAATAAAATCCCAAATTTATTGAGTTCTTATGATGTCCAGGAATTATTCTAAACAATTGACATATATGAATTAATTCATTTAACAACCCGATGAAATAGCTAACGTTTTCCCCACTGACAGATGGAGAAATTGAGGAGAGAGAGGTTACACATCTTATCCAAGGTTACATAACTAGTAAGTGGCAGGTGCAGGATTCGACCTGCCGACATCCAACACTGTCTTCTCACAATAACCCATTCCTTACTCTTTAAGTCTACAAAGCCCAACCATTAGAAGTCTTGATAAATGGACTGTGAACACAAACAAGAAACAAAGTCCATGCTAGTTTTTCATTGTTTGTTTGAGGCAAGGTCTCGCTCTGTAGCCTGGGCTAGAATGCAGTGGCATCATCATAGCCCACAGCAACCTCAAACTCCTGGGCTCAAGTGATCGTCCTGCCTCAGCCTCCCAAGTAGCTGGAACTACAGGTGTGTGCCATCACACCCGGAGAATTTTTGTGTTTTTTGTAAAGACAGGGGCCTCACCATGTTGCTCAGGCAAGTCTTGAACTCCTGGCCTCAAGCAATCCTCCCACCTCAACCTCCCAAAACAGGTGTGAGCTACCATGCCCGGCTCCATGCCAGTTTTTCAATTAGATTTGGAATTCCATAAAAGAGTTCTAGCTTAATATTTCACATATTGTTGGATTATTAAGATTTTTCAGGATGAAGACAACTAGCTTGTTGGCTGTTGGGTTTCTGGGTTAAATCTACATGACTCAATCCTTATCAGACTCTCTAAGGACCTCTGCTGTCCTGGGTGAGTTGAGGGCTTTCTTCGGACTGCTATGTCATGTGCCGCCTCTAAATGAAAGTAGAGTCTCAGCTGCAGAAGGTGAACCAAAAGCTGATTTTTAAAGCTATTGATGTCTGTGTTTGGTTTCTTCATGAGTAACGGACATTTCCCAGGGGGTGGGGATAACAATTGGAAAACTGAATGTCTGGATGCAATAGTGGTGCCACTGTTAATCATTTGTACATGTTGGAAGAACGGAGTTCGAGAGCATATGAAATACTTCTACAACTCATGGGGCTTCCTAACAACCAGAAGCAACCTGGCTGTGCCTTACTCCCCGGTTTGGAGAAAGAATATTAGAAAAATTCTGCTTTCTATTCACAAAGCTGGGAGCCACTCCTTCAGAAGGAGAAGAAGATACATCCCCATGGCGTCAGAAGTGAAGCTCTTAGCCTGTGAGTGGGGCTGACTGGTCCACCTCAGAGCTTTCTCTATCAGTGCTGTGAGGGCCAGATGCGAGTTCAGGATCACATGGCGCCTAGCAGATAGAAGGGCTCCACATCGCCGCTACTTACTGTGACTTCAGTCTCAGAGCCTGTGCCTCCAGTTAGAGAGGCGTGTGGGTGATTTATTAGATCTGCCTCACGGGCATGGGGTTTTGCTTCTGAACATTCTTGGCCGCAGTCCTCAGAGCTACTGCTTGCCGGAAGCTGGACAGTGGGGCCCGTAGAGAGAGAAAGGGCTCCTCCTCAGGCCAGAGCCGTTGCCAGTAGCTCAAGCCTTTCCACTCAGGGCCAGCTCTTCCCACCTCTGACTCCAAGACGAGAGGGAGTAGTTTGTGGACGCTCCTGGGAGGCCGAATGGCCCAGGGCAGGGCCTCCCAGGGCCCCCAGTGGATGTGTCTTGTGAGTTCATTTCAGGCTGGAAACAGAGCTACATCTTTGTTTTTGATTTTATGATTCTGATCTTTGTTCACTTCATATCACCCCTCTGCATTAAAATTCTAAGGCCTCAATTGCCTCTGGAGTAATATTTTTCTCTGTTTAAAAGGGCACTATTAGATTGTATTTCTTGACTTTCCATGTCTAAAATAGTCAAATTTCTTACTAAAGAACACTGTTGTCCCATCTTTTTTCCTTCATTCTCCTCCACTAAGTTTTCTCCCAAATAGGTTCCCATGGATGGATTTCATATGTCTCTTCTTCCTTCTTCTCCCCAAAACTGCTGAACTCAACCCACCTGCCTTTCATTACAACTCTGGCCTGGCCTGACCCTGTTATCTGGGTCCAAGCTTGTGAAGTCCTGTAACTTGTGCTTCGTGCAAAGTCCAGCTGTGATCTTTTGAAACTCCGTTGTGCAGTGAACAAGCCGTGGTAATGAATGTCTATGACTGGAGCTGCCCACACTGTATTCCTCAGTGTTTCATTTTGCTTTCTCTGTTGATTGGTAATTTTCTCCTTGAAAAGCAGTGAATCACTCTGTTGTGGCTTTCAGGAATGGCAATTGGAATAAGAAAACCCGTAGGCAATTTCTCACATGTCTCTTAATGTCTTCATATTTTTGGATGTTACATGGCAGTACAAAAATGTTTCCCAACAATTTTTTGGGAGAAAGATGAAACCGAAATATGGAAGGTAATGCGTGTTTGGGAATAAGTCAGATGCTTTCAAAAGTTTTGGTGGAAATTCAGAAAATCTATACATTTAATTGCAGCACTGTGGGGCAGGAATTGTTTTCCAGCAGGTACAGAACATTTATCTTAGACTTTCGCAGTGACTGATGGCAGCGACCTTAATGCAATTCTGCATTTCAGTGTAGACAGAGACGAGAAATGCAGAGTTCTGGGTTTCACTCTTTCTCCAAACTGCAGTGGCTCCTTTTGTTCTGAGCTGCTTTTTAAATTGCAAAAAGTGATCTCTGAGCAGTAAGGAAAAAAATCACAACTACCATTAGAAGGAATTGTGTAACTTAAAGCAGTGGTTCCCAATCTTTTTGTCACCAGGGACTGATTTCAGGGGAGACAGTTTTGCCACGGACCAAGAGTGGGAGGGAGGGGGAATGTCCAGCGATGGGGAGCGGCTGTAAATACATATGAAGGTTCTCTGGAGCCGGCTTCTGACCTCCTGCCGTGCGCCTAGTTCCTAACAGGCCAGGGACCAGCACAGGTCCACTGTCTGGGGGTTGGGGACTGCAGACTTAAAGGGCAATAGTGGTGTTTAGCTTGATCCTCAGATAGCTAAGAAGTAGCCACTCTTCCCACCCCGCCACTGCTCATATGCACACACAGTACTACCATGCACTCCCCTTCCAAGAAAAAATACACACATTCTCTCTTGCTCTCCCCCTTCCCTTCTCTTCTTTCTTTTACTTACACATTTCTGATGCCCCAAATTTTCATTTAACTGGGGCATGGAAAACAATCTTGTTCAAGGCCGCACAGCAGCTAGAGAAAATAATGTTACAATTTCAACCCAAATTCTGGGTAATTAATTAAACTTTTACTCTAGATGCTCGCTTCTTATAACTGAGATAAAATAGTTGACCTTGAGTTATAACACAGTTATAACTCAAGAGAAGAGTGGGGGAAACACTTCAGGAAAGCACATATTTTCACATGTCTAGTGAAATAGTCTCTCTATTGAATCTCCATGTAAATTGAGGAACCTGAAGGATGTCGCTGTGCAAATGTCATAGATGAATGTCCTGGACATTTGTTGGAGTCAAACTCTCCTTTCAATGCAGTCATTGAATTTACGTTTATGATTTGGTCCTCACAGCAGGTTTTATTATCCACATTTTACAGATGATGAAATTGAGGCTCAAAATATTTGAGCATATGTAAATAACTTGCATAAGGTCTCGCAGTTAGTAAAAGATGAATCTAATACTCAAATCTAGGCCTCTCTGAAGCCAAAGCATATTCTTTCCCCAAATAAAACAACGGTCTATAAAATTAAGGAAGAAAACCAGAAGAATATTATCTTGGGCTTCTTCCTAGTGTATTGATCATTTCTGATACATTTATTTTGCACAATAAAGATCAAGTTCATTCATTTGTGCAAAGATCTCAGTATTCATATTTTTAGTAGAAACCCCAAGACATAGTAAATATTGCAGAAGAACCTAACGGTGCTTTCTAAATTGTGATGTCTGGTTAGCATGTTTTACTTAAAAGAATGGTTGAAATGAATATGAAAAATATCATTAGGCATTTTTGTAGAGAGCGTAGAGCCACTTTTGAAGTTGTTTCATTGTAGAATCAAGTTCATAATACACAGTCAGAAAGAGAGAATGGCAGAGTATTACTCCATTATAACATATATATTTTTCCTTTCCTCCTTCACTTTAGCAATAAAACTGAAATCTGTTCCTTCAATCATCCACAAAAGGGTTTCAACCCATTTGAGAAAAAAGCTAAAAAGTAGAGATCTGTGTATTTTAGTATTTAAATGTCTAAATGTATGCTTCCAACTCCCTTTCTCCCATGTTCCCTGTGTCTCTGATTAATTTCACAAATGGAAAAGTATAACATCACTGTTATAAGCAGCACAAATCATTTAATAAGTCACACAAGCTGAAAAGAAAGAGATGGAGCTAGAGAGATCACAATTTTAATCTATCATTTTGTCCCTTGCTTCTTTATTCCTCATGATTTTCATAGGCTCTATCACAATATTTTTTGGCCTTTGCTCTACATTTTTAGGTGTAGCCTAGATGTTTCTAAGACAGAAGGTTGATAACAAATGTTCCTTTAAGCTGACAGCTTAGGTGACTTCGGTTCTAAAATATACTTTGTTATTTTTGCTGCTTTTCATGTTCAGACGTGGAGTCACCGAACTTATCAGAAAGAAATATACTTTGAGGTGTTCTATGAAACAATAGTATGAATTTCAGAAGAATTTATCAGTAAGTTGGCCAAATTATAGTGGAAGAATAGTTCTGCATAAGTTGTAAAATTTTTAAGAAATTAGAACTGATACGGGAGTGCAAAAGACTTATTTACAATTAGAAAAGAAGAAAACAAAAAAAATTAGAACTTATCATGCCACAATATGTTCTTATATTTATTTGAAAATAAACGAAGTATTATGCATACTGTATGTTACTTAGACATAGAAAAATTGAGTGATGACATTTTTAGTAAAATCAATGATTTTCATACCTTATGATAACATTTTAATAAGATACTAGAAAGGTTTAATGGCCAAATAAATTTTATTCTTTTTGTATTCTTTTCGTATTCTTGAAATTTAAAGGGTGTGTGTGTGTGTGTGTGTGTGTGTGTGTGTGTGTGTTTAGTTAATGAGAAAGAATAAAACCTTTTATTGAAAGAACAAATTGGAAATGTACTCTAAAGTAACGCATTTCACAATGGAAGAAAAAATCTGTTAATCAGGTTTAAAAAACTTATAAAATATTTTTAAAGAATAACAAAATAAAATACCAAGTAAATTTTGTGTGCTTTGGAATTTTATTTTATTTTATTTATTTTTTTATTTCAGAATATTATGGGGGTACAAACATTTTGCTTACGTATAATGCCTTTGCCTTGCCCAAGTCAGGGCTACAAGTGTACTTCCCCCATACAGTGTACTCGGCATCCATTAGTTCTGAGTTTACCCACCCCCCCCTAGCCCCCTCCCACCTGACCGGGCACCCAGGGAATATTACTACCACAGAAGCACCTTAGTGTTGATCAGTTAGTACCAATTTGATGGTGAGTACATGTGGAACTTGTTTTCCCATTCTTATGATACCTCACTTCAAAGGATGGGCTCAAGCTCTATCCAGGATAATATAAGAGGTGCTAGTTCACCCCTGTTTTTTGTAGTTGAGTAGTATTTCATGGTATACATATACCACATTTTATTAATCCACTCATGTATTGATGGGCACTTGTTTCCCCATCTTTGCAATTGTGAATTGTGCTGTCATAAACATTCGAGTGCAGATGTCTTTATTACAGAATGTCTTTTTTTCCCTTTGGCTAGATGCCTAGTAATGGGATTGCTGGATCAAATGTATTTCTATTTTTAGGTCTTGGAAGTATGTCCAAATTACTTTCCACAGAGGTTGTACTAATTTGCGGTCCCACCAGCAGTGTAAGAGTGTTCCTGTCTCTCCACATCCTCACTAGCATTTGTTGTTTCAGGATTTTTTGATAGAGGCCAATCTCACTGGAGTTAGGTGATATCTCACTGTGGTTTTAATTTACATTTCCCTAATGATTAGAGATGTTGAGCACTTTTTTATATGTTTGCTGGCCATTATTCTGTCCTCTTTTGAGAAGTTTTTGTTCTTCTCCTTTGTCCATTAATTGATGGAGCTGTTTGATTTTTTTCTGGTTGATTTTCTTAAATTCTATATAGATTCTTATTATCAGCCCTTTATCGGATGTGTAGAAAGCAAATATTTTCTCCCATTCTGTAGATTATCTATTTGCTCTAATGATAGTTTCCTTGGCTGTGCAGAAGTTTTTTAATTTTATCAGGTCTCATTTATTTATTTTTGTTGCTGCTGTGATTGCTTTGGGGGTCTTCTTCATAAATTCTGTGCCTAGGCCAATGTCTGTAAGAGTTTTCCCAACATTTTCTTCTAGTATTTTTAAGGTTTCATGCCTTAGGTTTAAGTCTGTTATCCATCATGAGTTGGTTTTTGTGAGAGGTGAGAGGTAGGGATTAAGTTTCAATCTTCTGCATGTGGTTATCCAGTTCTCCCAGCACCATTTATTGAATAGAGATTATTTTTCCCAATGTATATTTTTGTCTGCTTTGTCGAAGATTAGATGACAATATGAGGATGGTATTATATCTGGGTTCTCAGCAATGTTCCAAAAGGTCTATATCTCTCTTCTTGTTCCAGTATCATACTGTTTTGGTTACTATAGCCTTGTAGTAAAGCTTGAAGTCTGATAGACTGATGCCTCCCAGTTTGTTCTTTTTGTTTAAGTTTGCTTTGGCTATACGAGGTCTTCTCTGGTTCTATACAAAGTGTAGAATTACTTTTTCTAGATCTGTATAGAATGATGATGTTGTTTTGATGGAGTTTGCATTAATTCTGTAGATCACTTTAGGTAGTATGAACATTTTAACAATATCGATTATACCAATCCATGAGCATGGTAGGGTTTTCCATCTATTTACCTCTTCTACAGTTTCTTTTCTCAGTGTTTCATATTTCTCCCTATGTAGGTCTCTCACCTCCTTCATTAAATATATTCCTAGATATTTAATTTTCTTTGATGCTATTGTGAAAGGCATTGTATCTTTGATTTGATTTTCAGCTTGACTGTTATTGGCGTATATGAATGTCACAAATTTGTGTGCATTAATTTTGTATCCTGAGACTTTACTGAATTCATTTACCATTTCCAGGAGTCTCTTGGTTGAATCCTTGGGATTTTGTAGACGTAATATCATATCATCAGCAAAGAGTGAGAGTTTGACCTCTTCTGCCCCCATTTGGACACCCTTAATTCCTCTGTCTTATCTGATTGCTCTGGCCAGGACTTCCAGCACTATGTTGAATAGAAGTGGAGACAATGGGCAACCTTGTCTGGTTCCAGGTCTAAATGGGAATGCTTTAAATTTTTCACCATTGAGTATGATATTGGCTGTGGGTTTATGGTATATGGCTTTAATAATTTTAAGGTATGTCCCATGTATACCTATTTTGCTAAGAGTTTTTATCATAAAAGTGTGCTGGATTTTGTCAAATGTTTTTTCTGTATCTATTGAGAGAAGCATATGGTCTTTGTTCTTGCTTCTATTTATGTGGTGAATTGCATTTATAGATTTGCATATGTCAAATGAACCTTGGATCTCTGGGATAAACCCCACCTGTTCATGATGAATTATTTTTTTGATGTGCTGTTGGATTTGGTTTGCTAAGATTTTGCTGAGGAATTTTGCATCTATTTCATGAGGGATATTGGTCTATAGTTTTCTTTTTTCATTTTATCCTCTCCTGTTGTTGGTATCAAGGTGATATTGGCTTTGTAGAATTAGTTGGGGAGGATACCATCCTGCTCAATGTTGTGAAATAATTTCTTCAATATAGAGATGAGGTTTTTTTTTTTTTTTTGTAAGTTTGGTAAAATTCAGGTGTGAACCCTTCTGGTCCGGGACTTTTTTTTGTTGGAAGATTTTTAATTGCTGCTTCAATTTCTGTGCTTGATATTGGTCTGTTGAGGAATTCTATTTCTTTCTGATTGAGCCTTGGAAGGTTGTGTGTTTCTAAGTATCTGTCCATTTCCTCCACATTTTGTAGTTTTTGGACATATAGGTTTTTATAGTATTCAAAGATACTGTTTTGTATTTCCATAATGTCTGTAGTGACCTCTCCTTTTTCATCTCTAATTGAATTTATTAGAGTCCTTTCCTTTCTACTTATTGTCAATCTAGCAAGAGGGCTGTAAATTTTGTTTATCTTTTCAAAAAACCAACTTTTGGTTTTATTAATCTTCTGTATAGTTCTTTTGTTCTCAGTTTCATTTAGTTCTGTTGTGATCTTAGTTATTTCTTTTCTTCTGCTAGGTTTAGGATTGATTCGGTCTTCCTTTTCCAGTTCCTTGAGATGGTTTATTAGTTTGTTGATTTGTGAGCTTTCTGTCTTTTGGATGTGAACATTTAATGCTATTAGTTTTCTTCTCAGGAATGCTTTTGCTGTATACCATAGATTTTGATAACTTTTGTCCCCATTATTATTTAGTTCTAAGAATCTTTTTATTTCCATCTGCATCTCCTCCTTGTCCCAAAAGTCTTTCAGCAATAGATTCTTTAATTTCCATGACTTTGTGAAGTGGTGAGTGTTTCTGTTGAAATTGGTGTCTAATTCTATACCACTGTGGTCTGAGAAGATACATGGTATAATTTCTGTTTTTTAAAATTTGTTGAGATTTGATTTGTGGCCTGAGATGTGATCAATTTTAAAGAAAGTTCTATGAGCTGATGAGAAGAATGTATATTCAGCTTGATTTGAGTGGAATGTTCTGTAGATGTCTGCTAGACCCATTTGTTATAAAGCTCTGTTTAAGTCCATGTTTGTTTGCTGATTTTCTGCTTGGAGAATCTGTCTAGTTCAGTCAGCAGGGTGTTGAAATTCCCAGCTAATATGGCATTACTGTTTATCATGTTATTTAGATCAAACAGAGTTTGCTTTATGTATCTGGGTGCTCCTGTGTTGGGTGCATAAATATTAAGAATTGTTAGGTTTTCTTGTTGGATTTTTCCTTTCACCATTATATAGTGACCATCATTGTTTTTCTTCACTTTTGCTATTTTAAAGTTTATGTTATCTGATATAAGAATAGCTACCCCCACTTTCTTTTGGTTTCCATTCACCTGGAAGTTTGTATTCCAACCCTTGATCTTGAGTCTGAAAGTGTCTTTGTGGGTAAGATGTGTTTCCTGGAGACATAAGGTACTTGGCTTTTGATTTTATATCCACTCAGCCAGTCTATGTCTTTTCAGTAGAAAATTCAAGCCATTCACATTTACTGAGAGAATTGATATTTGGGGTAGATTTCTGTTCGTGTTGTTGGATAAATTCTTATTGTTTTGTTTTACTTCTTGAGCCATTGTGGAATCTGGGTTCTGGACTTTAAGTTTTGAATGATTTTACTTTGGTGGGTGTCTATTGTGCTGTTCAGTATATAATGCAGGTCTGAATACTTCCTGCAGGGCAGGTCTGGTCTTCGAAAATTCCACCAATGTTTGCTTGTCTGGGAAGGTCTTTATTTCTCCCTCATAGATGAAGCTTAGTTTTGCCAGGTAGAGAATTCTAGGTTAGCCATTATTCTGTTTTAGGAGACTGAGGATTGGTCCCCAGTTCCTTCTGCCTTGTAAGGTTTCAGTTGAGAAGTCTGAAGTTAGTCTGATAGGTTTTCCTTTGTAGGTTATCTGCTGTTTTGATCTTACTACTCAAAAGATTGCCTCTTCTGTGTTTAATTTGGCCAGCCTAATAACTATGTGATGTGGTGATTGCCTTTTCACATTGAGTCTCTCCAGTTCTGTGTGCTTCTTGTACCTGGATATCTAGATTTCTGGCCAGGCCAGGGAGGTTTTCCTTCAGAATTCCAAGAAATAGATTTTCTAGCCCTTGTGTATTTTCTTCTTCTCTCTCCAGGATGCCTATAATACTTATATTTGATATCTTTACATAATCCCACGTTTCTTGTATGTTTTGTTCATGTCTTTTGCTTCTGTGTTCTTTTTGTTCATCTGACTTGTTTAGCACATAGGCATTATCTTCAAGCTCTGAGATTCTTTCCTCTGCGTAATCCATCCTATTCTTACAGCTTTCCACTGTGTTTTGTAGTTCCTTGAATGCCTCTTTCATTTCCAATATTTCTGTTTTGTTCTTTTGCGATATTTCAATTTCTTTAGGGAATTTTTCATTCATTTCCTGTATCGTTCTTGCAGCTTCTTTGTGTTGAGTTTCTATTTTCTCTTCAATTCCATTGAGTTTTCTTACAATCCATATTCGGAATTCTTCCTCTGTCATTTTAATCATTTTGTTTAAGTTGGTGTCCGTTGTTGAGGATCTAATGATTTCTTTTGGGAGTGACATTTATCTCTGATCTTTCATGTTTCCTGCATTCTTTTGCTGATTCTTTCTTATCAGGCTACCTGGTTGAGAACTGGGGGTGCTAGGACTGGTTTATGGCCCAATCTCCAATTCCCCAAGGGTCATTTCTTGACAGTGCTGGGGAGAGACGCACTGCTCCTGTATTGCCTTAGAGGTATTTTAGCAAGTTGGGTTACATCTGACCTGTTGTTTTCACCTCTTGCCAATGGAGAGTAGTGAATTTGGTGCCCCAGCTTAAGCTCCCAGGTGCTGGATCACACTTGTGTGTGTGACTTTATTGCCCTCTAATAACTTGTGATGGAAGGCACTATGTTAAGCTATGGGGTTACCCTCTCTGTCATTGATTGTAATTGGCATGGAGGAACCAGGTATTAAGGTAATCTGATGTCTCTGGGTTAGGCTCTGATCCCCCAGATGGGGTATATGAATGCCCCAATCTTTAGGAAGCGTCTTGCCACTTCCGAGGATTACTTGGACCCTGTTCCCTCTTAAGGTGGGTGTAAGGGCAAGATAGATTGCAGCTGATGTCTGCAAGTATGGGTGTGTGTGTTTCTATGGTTGCTTGATCTGCCGCTAGTGGAGCAGTTAATATGTTTTCAGGGCTCTTTCACCACACTTGGAAGGCTGCTCCTGATGGGAGGGCTCAATTGGTTCAATTGCTGAGGTCTCTGGCCAGGTTTTTCCTTCACTGTCCACAAACTCCAATGCTGGCAGCCACCCAGATATGAAGAGCAAGCCCTGGAGTTATAATCTTGTTAGATGACCTAAGCCAGTCCCACCAGTTATTGTTTGGCACTAAAACCCTGCAGATTCATGCCAGTCACACAGAGAAGGTGGCTTTTCTCACTTCTCTTTACCTCCAAGGGCAGAGCTTGCCGCACCTGGTGGGAAAGTCACTGGGCTGGGAGAGAGGGTGTTGCATGAGACCACCACATGCTCCAGTGTCTCCGGGCTGGGGATCCCACAGATTGTGGCTGCCCACCCCTGGAGAACTAGCCTTGGGGGTAAGCACTCAAGATTCGCCCACCTCCACCAGTGCAGCTAGCTCAATCAACAAGTCGGGGACTATTTTTAAAAATGAAAGTCATGTGGATTCACACCAGCTGCACAAAGAAAGCAGCTTTTCTAGGTTCTCCCCACCACCAAAGGTGGAGCCCGCTGCACCAGGTGCAAAAGTCCCTGGGCTGGGGGAGGGGTGCTGCCTGAAACCACAGCGCGCCACAGTGTCTCTGGGCTGTGGACCCCCAAAATGGCAGCTGCCCATCGCTGGAGAGCTAGCACTGGGGACAACCACTCGGGAGTTGGCAGATGCTAATTGGGCAGGATGAATCAACAAGCCGCCTGCTGTTCCTTCTGCGTCACAGTCCTGTCGTAGTCTCACATTTGCAGAGCAGAGGATCCTGTTCTTTCTGTTCCACCGTGAGCTGGCTGAATCTTCAGCAGTTTCCAGGGGCAGAGTCCCCTCTTCAGCCTTCACCTCCTTTTTTCTGGTCCCACTGAGCACCAGAGGCAAGGCGCCTGTCTCCAAACTCCCTTGTGTGGTTTTGGGAAGTAACCACTCAGACCAGTCCCTCTCCCACCCAGTGCAATCCCAGCACAGAGCACTTGGGAATTCAAAATATTTCCCCCTATTATCTCCTATCCACAGAGTCTGTCATCCCATGCCATGACTTTACACTGACTTTAGGTGCAACCCAGTCTGAGTGGGTATGGAGGTCAGTGGAGGAGCTGGGCACCCTCCCATGGGTCAGATCACATTGTACTGGCTAGCCAGGCTGGTACAGCCATCCCTTGCTCTATTCCCTATTGTATATCTTTCACTCTCCAGTCTTTGTGATCATATCTCCCATTCACCTTTTTTTCCCCCTGCACTGTGTGTCCCATGCTATTTCTCTGCAGATTCTCAATGCTGTTCTTGGTGAGAGCGATCCACTCATGAGTAGCCATCCAGGTTCTTCACCTCCTTCTCTGAGAGCAGAGAGCCAGGAGGTCACCACTAATGTGCCATTTTTTTCTCTTGTATTTTGGTATTTTAAATTAAATTTTGGAAGCCACAAATGGTGGTTGGATTTCTTTTTCTTTTCTTTGTTTTCTAAAGTTTTTACAGGTGGGCAATTGGAATGATGTATTTCTGCAGACTAGCCTTCTGTATATTATCAGATCCCAATGTACCCAAATGCATGACCTCCAATAGAGAAAAACTAACCTATTCAGCATCTATTTTACAATTTTTATTATCTGGTGTCCTGCTTCAAGCTAATTTGAATCTGTGTAGGTTCACATACTGAATCAAGTGTGTTCACTGATAAACAATAGCAATATAAGCATAACACCCATAATAGCAGAAATGGGAAGGCTTTTATGTATTCTGTAAAGGTCTGATTACATCAGAAATATTGTGTTCTTTTCTGGGTACCACACGGTAAGAAAGGTATGAGTAAATTGAGGGGAAAACAAAGGAAGGTCACTTGAACCCTTTATGTAATATAAGGAACTATATGATATGAAGAAGATGCTAAAAGAAACTAGGAAAATTTAGGATTCTGCCACATGCCATAAATTCATAAATTTTGAATTAAAATGTGTAATCACCTAAATAAAGTAGATGAAAATAAAGATGAAGAATTATTTATAATGAATGAAAAGTTTGAATTAAATTTCAAGTTTCCCTTTAAAAATAATATTAGTAGGAGACTTCTGGAATGGCAGAATGAGGACCTCTATAAATTTGCTCTGCTATAAAAGCAATGAAAACGCTGGCAAAAATCAACTTTTTAGACCTCTGGAAATTAACCAAAGTCTTTTAACAATCTGAAAAGTGTTTATTCAGGAAAAACTGCTGAATCTCATTAAGAACTGCAGAGTTTGTGGCATTTTAACTTGATCTACTTTTAGCACTCTTTTCCTAGCTCTGCAGTAGCCTGGAAAACCAGTATCCTAATAATCACAGTAAGTGTGTAAAAAAGGAGCCATGAAGCCACTGGAAGGGCAGAAGTGGTTTGGAGCTTCACAAAAATTTCTATTTGCAGAACATTGTCACTATTTGACCTATCTCACAGCCCTTGGAAAAGCCCATTCAAAGAGTGCTGTTGTTATTTGACCTGATTCAGAACACCTGCTGAAAAAAAGCCCAATCCCCAAGGCATTTGTCAAAAACAATCAGTGGCAATTGTTCAACATCACAGAAAAACGAGAGCCTGGCCAGAAACTTAAAAGGAAGTTAAGAGAAATGAGATGTCTATAGGAGAGTTTGTAAAGTTCTAGCCTGTTGCTGGGGATCTAGAAGGCTGAATTCATGTGCAAAGTTGAATATATGCTCAGGAGATATCTGAGAGGGCCCCAGTCTCTAACCTCTGGATGATCTTGAAGCCTTGTGCAAGCAGGAAGTGAAGCCTAAGGCAGTGTTGTAAACTGACCACCTAAATATTAAAGGCATACTCCAATACACACAGAGCCTGACAACAAACATTGAGAAATTTATATTTTACAAGGCAGTTAAGAAAATCTCTGACCAAGTATTAGCTAATTAATAAGCTATCTGAACAGAGATTTGTGTAATTACACACTACAAATAATACAGATTTTACATGATTAATTCAGGAAAGTTACAAAACAACCAAAAACAACAAAATGATAACAACCACAAAAAACTTGGTGGGGAGGGGTTGATCTGATTTCCAGAGTGGCCACATTATATTATTTAAAATGTCAAGTTTTCAACAAAAAAATTATGAAACACACAAAAAAACAAAAAATTATCATCCATATGTGGAAAAAAAGGAGTCAATAGAAACTGTCCCTGAGGGATTCCACACCTTGGACTCAATAGACAAAGACTTTAAATCAGTTTTTATAAATGTGCTGAAGAACTAAAATAAAACATGTCAAAATAATTTAAAGAAAGTATGACAATGATATCTCACTAAATAGAGAATATCAATAAAGATACAGAAATTATAAATAGGAAACAAAATAGAAATTCTGCTGTTGAAAAGTACCATAACAAAGTGAAAAACTCACTAGAGAGGCCCGGGAGAGATTTTGGCTAGGAAGAAAGGGTTGGTGAACTTTCATACAGGTCAACTGAGGTTACCCAATGTGAGGAACAGAAAGGAAAAATAAAGAAGAAAAATAAAAACAGAGCCTTGGAAAACTGTGGAGTCACCAAGTATACCAACCTATACGTAATGGAAATCTGAAAGTAGAGAAGAGAAAGAAGCAGAAAGATTATTTGAAGAAAGGATGGCTGAAAACTTCCCAACTTTGATTTAAAAATATTAACCTACATATCCAAGAAGTTTACTAAACTCTAAGTAGGATATACTGAAGGAGAGCCACATTATACATATTACAGTCAAACTTCCAAAAGGTAAATACAAAGAGAGACTCTTGAAAGCATCAAGAGGAAAATTATTCATTGTGTATAAAGAATCTTCGATAAGATTAACAACTGACTTCTCATCAGAAACCATGGCGGCCAGAAGGCGGTGGGATAACATAACTAAAGTACTGAAAGAAAAAGACTGTCATCCAAGAATTCAGCATCCAGCAAAGCTACACTTTAAAAATGAATGAGAAGTTAGGATGCTAACAGATAAACAAAATCTGAGAGAATTTGTTTCTGACATACCTGCCTTTTGAAACATACTAAAAAAAATCCTGTAAACAGAATTGAAAGGAAAGCAGGAAGTACTTGACTCCACATGAAGAAATAAAGGGCACCTGTAAAGGTAACTGCATAGGTAAACATAAAAGGCAGTATAAAAGTATTTTTTTAAATAAAAGGTATTCATATTAGAAAGAAAAAAGTAAAATTAATTTTCTTTGCACATGATATGATCATGTATAGACAAAATTCTAAGGAAGTCACTGAAAAATGATTAGACATAGTAAGTGAGTTCATCAAGGTTTCAAGATACAAGATCAATTTATAAAACTTTATTACATTTCCATAAACTAACAATGAAAAATTCAAAATAAAATTAAGAAAATAATTTTATCAACTTTAGCATGAAAAAAATAAAATATTTAGGTATAACTTTAACCAAAGAAGTGCCATACTTACACACTGAAAAGTATAAAATATTGCTGAAAGAAATTTAAAAAGATTGAAATAAATGGAAAGATGCCTCTATTCATGAACTGGAAGAATTAATATTGTTAAGATAATAAGATGACAATATTCCTCAAATTGATCTACAGATTCAATGCAACCCCCATAAAAATTTCACCTGGAATTTTTGCTGAAATTCACAAACTGATCCAAACATTTATGTGGAAATACAGTGGATCCAGAATATTTAAACAATCTTGAAAAAGAGAAACAAACTTGGAGACTCATATTCCCTGATTTGAAAACTCACTACAAAGCTGCAATAATCAACAGTGTATCACTGTTGATATCAACTGGCATAATGATAGACATATAGATCAAAGGAATAGAATTGACAGTCCAGAAATGAACCCTTATATTTAGGATGAATTGTTTCTTCAAGACAATTCAGTGGAGAAAGAATATTACTTCCAGCAAATGGTTCTGGGACAACTGAATACTCACATGCAGAAGAAAGAAATTGGACTTGTACTTCACTCCATATATAAAACTTAACTCAAGATGGATCACAGACCTAAAGATAAGAGCTAAAACTATAAACTCCTAGAATAAAACTTAAAAGTAAGTATTTATGACTTTGGGCTAGGCAATGGTTTCGTAGATACAACACAAAAAGTATAAGTGATGAAAAAAAACTAAACAAACTGAACTTGATCAAAATTAAACTTTTTGTGCATCAAAGGAAATACATTCAAATCAATTATATGATAAAGGATTTGTATCCCAGAATTTATGTAACCTTTACACTCAATAATAAAAACATGAATAATTGAATTAAAAATAGACAAAAGATTTGAATATGCATTTGTTCACAGAAGATATACAATGAACAATAAACATACAAAAATATGCTTACATCATTAGCCATTAGGGAAATGCAAAGCAAAACCAGAATGCTATACTATTTGCATCCACTAGGATGGCTATAATTAAAAACACAGACAGTGACAAATACTGGCAAGGATATGGTAAAATGTGACTCTCAAACAATGTTGATAGGAATGTAAAATGGTGTAGCAATTTTGGAAAACAATTTGGCAGTTCCTAAAAATGTTAAACTTACCATATGATCAAGCAATTCTGCTTCTAGATATATAATACATCCAGTAGAAAGAAATGTTTACACAAAATCTTGTACATGGATGTTTATAGAAGAATTATTCATAAGAGCCAAAAGTAAAAGCAACCCAAATGTTCAAAAACTGATGTATGGATAAACAAAATGGTATATTCAAATAATGAAAAATTATTCAGCATAAAAAGGAATGCATACTCAAACATTCTATAACATGGATGAGTCTTGAGAACATTATGCTGATTGAAACAAACCAGTCACAAAGGACCACATACTGTGTGATACCATCTATATGAAGTGTCTGGAATAGGCACATCTATAGATACAGAATGATTAATAGTTGCCTAGGGCTGGGGATGAATAAGGGTAGAAGGGGAAGTGACTGCTAATGGGTATGGGGTTTCTTTTTGGGTGATGAAAATATTCTAAAATTGGAATATTGTGTTAATGGTTGTACAACTTTGTGAATACACTAAAAACGTTAAATTGCACACTTAAGTGGGTGAATTTTGTGGCATGTTAATTATGTCTCTAATAAAGCTATTTTTAGAAAGCTGTATATGGATAAGAAAAGAATAAGTAAATATATCAGGCCTTATACATGTTAAAATAATTTAATCCATAAAAATTAGAGGACCACATATAATAATTATATTTATTAGCATAATTTTTATCATTAGTATGTTTAACCAATAACCCCTATTATTTTCGGTAGGTTGTACTTTTAGAATATGTTAATATTCTTTTCCTTGGAGACATATCCCTTATGAAATACTATTTTGTATGAACTCTAGGAAACTGAATAATTTAATTTTATGAAAATTTTAAGACCTTTTAAGTCTAACCTAAAACTCATTTAAAAATAATTCAATAACAATATAAAATAAAAAGAGAATAATTGCTTTGTTGGTATGTCTATTAGATATTTACTTTGATTCGTGACTTCTAATCACGTTCTTGTGACTGTGCTTTGATAGTGTTCCTGCCCCACTCAGAAACCTTTAGCGGTTCCTCTTCTGTTCCCCGATTCCTCTGTGGGCCACTCAGGATTTCCCACAGTCTAGCTCCAATCCACAGTCCAGGCTCATCTGCTATTCTTTCACACACCCTGTAAATCACCCAAATTATTTTGTCTTTGAACTCACCTTGCATTAATTAATTCATTTATGCCATTAATCATTCAATTAAGACATTTGTTCAATATCTACTAATTATACTATAAGCTCAAGGTACTGATATGTGGGGAAAAATCAGAAGACCACAAGGTAGAGTAAAAATGAATGATCAATTCATAATATACAGCACAAAAGCCAAGTACCAGCTCCCATCACCAGCTCGGATTACAGCTTCCTAAGTGGATGGGTGCACCCATCCCACGACAAGTGGGCTCTTCCTGAGGCAAGACAGTAGCATCGCATTGCAGTGATGTTCATAAGCCAGAGAGACCTGAAAATCATCATTCATGTCACAACAGTAATAAACGATAAATACATCAATTAAGTTCTCCCTGTTGGTAAATCAAAGATAATAATAACCTACGCATGCATATAGCTGGGATTTTCTAAAACTTCCTTGAATTGTCTGCAGAGCTTTGTGTATGCTCACAATCGTGTAGTAAAAAACAAAGTATTAGCACTTGGTTTTATATTAACTGCGATTCTTACTTCCTCTGGTTTTTTGGGAGGTGATTTAGTTTTTTAAAAGTGGCTAAGGTGTTTAGAGTGATTTTATCTTTTGAAAACTTCAGATGGAAGGAGGCAGAGTGTCTGCTGGAAATGCCATCTCAGCTCAGAGTGCCTTCACCTAGCAGAATTCTGCAGGCTTCCTTGAGCCTGGCTGCCTGTCACATGTTCTACAAAATATGCTTATTCAGAACAAAAGCCTGGATCCAAAAGCTAAGAGTCTAGCCTCCAGCCCAACATATTGTACTCCAAGACTGGAAGCTGTTGGCCTCTACTTGTTTGTAAAATACAAATGATAACAGTGATCCTGAAGACCACAACTCCAGAGTGTGCTTTTTTAAAAAATATTTTTTGTTTCTTTTTTTAAAGAATAGATTTTTTTTTTAGAACAGTTTTAGGCTCACAGATAAATTGAGCAGAGTTCCCACATACTCTCTGTGCCCCAGATTGCCTCTCAGTCTACCCCACCATCAACCTCCTGTACCAGAATGATACATGTGTTACAGTCAAAGGACATACAGTGACACATCATTATCACCCAAGTTCATAATTTATATTAGGGTTCATTCTTCTAATATTTACTTTCAAATAATTTAAAACATTAAAGTTGTAATATTAAGTTAAAGTGGTCTTAAGTTTTATTCTCATTAGAGTTGAATTCAGTTATGAGGGTCACTTGTATATGAATATTTTTCCTTTACTTTGACTTTGGTGGGTTTTACAATGATTACAAATACAAAACACTTTGTAAGCTGAGTCTTAGCATTTGGTCTTCCCAAATGCCCACATTGTTAATCCCTGATTTTCATATACACACAAACACACACACAAATTTTTAGTTGGTGATGTGTGCCCTTCTTGTTTCATCGCTTATATAGTGTTTGGCTTCTGTTAATGTGTCCCCACCTTGTGTTCTCCCTAAGGAGTGTGGGTTAATCATTAAGAGTCAACATTTAGTACTGGCCAGGAAATGGTGTCACATGAATGCCCAACTAGAGACTCATAAAAATAAAATTCTGTACAAATCTGAAAGGGATCCCTTGTGTTAGTCAGGGTTGTCCAGGGAAACAGAAGCAATAACAACCAATAATATACATATATATATATATATGTAAAAAATATATCTGTCCATCTATCTATTGATAGAGAGAGAGATTTATTATGAGGAATCAGCTCACACGTTTACAGAAGCTGAGCATTTCCACAACCTGCCATCTGCAAATCTGCAAGCTGGTGGCCCAAGAAAGCTCTAGAGATGGTGTGTAGACTCCAGTCCAAGTCTGAGGCCTGAGACTCACCAAAGGTACCAGCAGTAGGAGGAGATGGATGTCCAGCTCAAACAGTCAGGCAGGAGGGGCAAATTCTCCCTTCCTCCATCTTTGTTCTGGTCAGGATCTTAAAGAATTGGATGGCCAACTGCATTGGTAAGGGTGATGTTTAGTCTATCGATTTAAATGCTGATCTCTTATGGAAATACCCTCATAGAACACTCAGAAATAATGTTTAGCAAAATATCTGGACACCCCGTGATCTAGTTAAGTTAATGCATAAAATGAACCATCTACAGATCTGTCTTTATAGATTGGCTCTTACAGAACCTATCATGAGGGGAAACCATTGAAACCTCACCACTTCAGTCTCGTGGGTTTAAATTTGGATTTATGGTTCATTTCACTGGCAAAGCAAAGGCAATTCCATTCTCCTGTTTTACTTTCTTGTTTTGAGATCCCCTTGATTTCCAACCTTTTCTTCCCAAAGTCATCAAAATAATACTATTCTCATAGAAAAATATAAAAAGTTGTATTGTGTCAGCAGAACACACCCCTTAGTTAGCTATCTATCTATCTATCTATCATCTATCCATCCATTTATCTACCAGTTTATTTGTTTAGATTTGGTTTTCCAGTAAAGAAGACCTTAGAGATGGAAAGACAATGGACTTTATTATGGGACCTGGCTCCAGTCTGGGTTCTGCTCCTTATTACACATGTAAGAGGACAATAAGAATCTGCATCTTTGTTTCCTCATCTGTAAATTGGGAGAAATAATCTTAACTGTACAGGGTTATAAAGGTTAGGAGACAGCAAGCATTTGGAAATGACTTTATCACCTGTACAGTAGCGGAGACGCATTAGCATGACTGCGGTGAGTTGGAGTGGAGCTGTTGTCATTTCTCATCTGTCTTCACGTGGGAAGCAGCGGCACACATTTGAGAAACTACTCTCTGGGAGGATTGCAGCCTGTGAACATGGGCCAGGGCAAAATGACCATCCATCACAGAGAATACCCTGCACCCATAACATGATACCGAGAAAAAGGACACCTTAACTTTTTTAAGTCTTGAGAGTTTCCAAAGTGCTTGTGTTATTTCATTTTTTTTTTATTTCAGCATATTATGGGAGTACATATGTTTAGGTTACGTATGTTGCCCTTCCCCTCTCCCCCTCTAAGTCCGAGTTTCAAATATGTCCATCCTTCGGGTGGTGCGCATTGCACTCTTTGTGTATGCATATACCCGTCCCCTCCTCCCTCCTCCCCTCTCCCTCCTCCCCCCACCCAACATCCAATAGATGTTATTCTTATATGTGCACTTATGTGTTGATCAGTTAATACCAATTTGATGGTGAGTACATGTGGTGCTTGTCTTTCCACTCTTGGGATACTTCACTTAGTAGAATGCGTTCCAGCTCTATCCAGGAGTATACAAGAGGTGCTATATCACCATTGTTTCT
>CAUYSK010120873.1:0-21766 GCA_963575035.1 Avahi laniger | reverse complement strand
TGCAATAGTTTCTTCTGGAATTAAAAAAATTAAAAATGTCCTTTCATTTATTGTGGAGAAAAATGTCACCCGCAATAAAGGTAAATAATAGAAATTTTGGTGAAAAATGAGAAATGGAAAGAAATAAATATAAATAACCTTAACATGATGCTAATATCAGGAATAGATAACTAAGAACATAAACTTCAGCATCAAATAAGTTCACATTGGAACCCAGCATCTATCACCTCTTCCTTCTGTTACTCCGGACACCTTTCTTTACCCTTTTTAAACTCAGTTTTCTCAACCATGTAAGGTGAAATTTAGATAAGTCTATCATAAGAATTAAATGAAAAATGCATATAAAATATTTAACACAGTGCTAGACTCTTAAGTGGTCAGATACTGATAATTATAATTATTACCTGGTTCCCCAGCATGCCTGGTAAGATGAACCATTAATCATCACTAAATAAACCCCTTCTACTACTGATCTGGCAATGTCTTACACATAGACATCCATTTGAGAAGCTGCATGGTGGAAAACCAGCAACTATCAACTCCTGTGGCCCCTGTCTCTCGATTTTCAATTCTCTTTATACTTCAGTTACAACTGCTCTGAAAGGTGGCTGTCTCTCTTCTTACAGTGTCCCCAACTGTATATGTCTATACCTAGTGACTTTTGTACATGCTGTATCCTATCCTTCGGGACTATTCTCTGGTGAAAATCTGTCCATCCTTTTTGAGTACAAATAGGAACTTGATGGGTAAATAGATGATAAATAGATACATGCACACATACATATAGTGGTAGAATAGATATAGACATAGATATTTATGTAGGTATGGCTATCTGCATAGATGTAGATATGAGAGATATAGATCTGTGTATAATATATGTAGATATAGACATATAGGTGTCAATATATAGATATATACACGTAGACATAAAGAGCTGTTGAAGGCAAGGAGGTTGTGTGAATGCAATCACAACTCTTTTTGGTCTGCAGAAAATATGTTTTAGAAATAATTTCTTATACCAACAAAGAGATCTCAATATCACTCATTATGCTGATTTTGAAGAAGAATTTCCCAAATCAAAGAATGTGGTAATGATAAGCTCATAGTGAGATTTTTCTAAATTTTCAGCTTAAAAAATCTACTATCTACTAAATAAGAATAACATCACTTATGAAACCTCAATAAACTAGTATCTGTTAGAAAAGATTGATTGAAAGAATCAACAATGAGAGAAAATCAAAATTTATTAACTCCAGTCATTATCTGTAAGTCTTTACAGAGATACGTATTCTCATTCTTGAACTTTCAGCTCTTTCCCAAATAAATCAATTTAAAAAGCTAAAGTGACAGATGTCTTATTCTAATCCAAATTCCTGATATTGGGATGGTGTATTACGAGTCTTTTAAACAAAAGAATCTAGAAAGGAATGAATGCTACATAAAACCATGATGAAGAAGTGAGCTCCAAATCACTATCGTGGCATTAGTATTTGAAATGCTAATTCCAATATTAGCAATAAGTCTTTGAATACAATTACAGAATGTATTTTGTAATTACAGTAAATGACCTGCAGTCTTGTCTAATAATTAAACTTTTATATCATTTACACATAGTGGTATGGATTTATAAGAACATAGTAGTTTTAATAAAATATGGGTTCTAGAATTGTGTTTGGAAATACATAGAAAAAATGTGTTTCAAAAACCATTTCCCTCTTATCTAGTCTTTTATATTTTGAAAGAGTTTGAAGAATAACCTCTCTATCCATAACAATGTTTGGTAACAAACTACAGAAATTCAGCCTGGCTAATGGAAACTAAAGGGAATTTTGGGAGCTATAAGGAAACAAGGGCCAAAATAATAGAAACACAGGAGCATTCTCATCCAGAAGTAGACTGGATGGGCAACCACATCTGGAAAGACCTCCAGCCATTACCATATTTTCTGATCATTGCTCATTCCAGGGATGAGGATCTAATAACTGTAGCTTGCATCACATGCCCACCTTGACTTTACCAGAATAGAAGGAGGAAGGATGGAGTGCAAGGACCCTCTAGAACTCTCTTTGTCTGCCTTATGAGTAGGCACTTACTTGTGCCAGCCCACTCTCCAATGAGGGAGGGGCATGTTTTCCTTTAAATAAAACCAGGCTGCTGTTAGGAAGAGAAATAGATGTCAGACTACCTGAAAACAAATGTTTGTTTTATCTTCGCCTTAGTTCTTTCTGAATAGCCCTCTAAATAAGGCAAGACAATTATCACTATCTGCTGCGCATGGTAATGGCGGTTCCTTGAGGTTAAGCAGCCTAAGCTCACCGAGCTGAGCAAGGAAAGGAGACAGGTCTAGAGACCACAGTCTGGCTTTCTTTTTCCAGTAGTTTTCCTACTGCATCCTTCTGAAAAAGATACTAATTTATTATTTGGTTTCTCTCAACTACAAATCACCTTATTTTTTCTTTTTCTCCTAAATCATTTTAGTGGATAACAAGCTACAGAGAAAGCCTGTGTATCACTGTCAAATCGCCTTTTGGACAATATCACCCTGCCATGTTTCTGTCAAAATGAATCTGCAACATTGACAAGAGAAAAAACATATAAAGGGAAAGTCCTCATTGTTCATTCAGGGACAGACTCAGCTGGAGAAAACCTTGGGAGGTGGCGTCCCCAGTGCAGACCGGGCACAATTAGGAGATGCCGAACTCCTTCCTGTGTTCTGGGCACTTCTGCACTCACTTGAAAGAGCAATTTCGCTTTGTCTCTGTCCCAGCTTTCACTCCACCCCTGCAGTTCACAGCCATGGCGAGCCCTGAACACAATATGTCACAGTGACTGTGACATATTGACCTTGCCTAAGATATGGGGACCTGAGACTCTTTCTTCTAAATGTGGGGGAACGAGCCACGCTGCTGTGTACTCACATAGAAGGAAAGGTCTTCAGAGGCTGTTGATAGGATTTCCTGAATATCAGGGAATGAAGCTTGAGTTGATATGTTTACAATTCTTTTTATAGCTGATTTGAGTCTGCTCTGAAGAATGCAGATCGATCCCAGAAAACTCTATCTCATAACGCCTGCTCACAAAGTGCTTTGGTGGAGAGGGAGGAGTGTCTCCTTTTCCCGCTGGCTCTGTAATTGAATTTCCAGGGCTTACCAGTCCCTAGGAGTCCAGGGGGAAAGATGTGGACTATAACATATGCTAATTATTATGGTTACCATCCATCCGTCTGTCAAATGATACTGCATGGTATCCGACAGGAAAGCTAGTATTTACTTTCAGGAGTTTATGCCCGTGAGTTTTTGTCTCAGACGTACCTAGTCTCAGAAAGCTCAGATGTTTATGTGCCCCTAGTTGACAAAACCCCACCAGATCCCAATAATAAAGCAAAGGAAGGAGCAAAAGAATGTGTTTTCTGAAAACAGTTCGAGAGTCACCATTTGGTATCCAGCCAGAGACAAGACCCTCTAGGGATAAGTTCTGACCTGAGGGGTAAAATAGGAAATTGTCATATATAGAGAGCAACAGAGTGAATATTTCTGATCTAGAGGGAAAAAAAATGGGGATTTAGAGTTCACAGCCTGAAGAGATTTGGGTTGATTTGCTAAATATTTGGCCTAGGACCCTTTTAGGATCACCAATCTACATACCGGCTCTTCCCCCACAGACCCACCTTAGCCCCCGCTGACTCGGTGTGAGGGAGTCCTGGAGAGTTACTTAAGAAATAAATCACCCAGAACTGGGGAATGGGGAACTAGAGCCATGTGTCATCCTCACGATTTGCTATTTAGCCTCTGTGACACTTCTTTATTGTTGTTGGGTTTTATTTTGAATGTATATACAGCAAGATTTATTTTTTTGTAAGGTACACTTCTATGGGTTTTGACTAATGCTTAGAATCAGGTATCCACCACCACAGCCATGATAGGGAAAATTTGCATCACCTCACAAACTCCCTTGTGTTTCTCTTTTTGTCATCTCTCCTTGGCGCCATCCACCCTTGGCAAGCACTAATGTGTTTTCCATCCCTGTAGTATTTTTCTTTGAAGAATGTCACATAAACGGAACCATACATACGTAGACTTTTAAGTCAAGCTTCTTTTACCTGACATGCAATGCCTTTGACCTTCACCCGTGTTGTTGCATGTATTGATAGTTTGTTCCTTTTTATTGCTGAGAAGTATTCCATAGCATGGAGGTACCACCCTGTCTACCCATTCTTCAGTTGAGAGATAGTCTCTAGTTTTTAGAGATTATGAAAAAAATACTATAAATTCCTGTAAAGGTTTTTTGTGAACATAGCTTTTCATTTCATTTCGATAAATATCTACAATGAGATGTGTTGGGTCAAAAGGTGAAGGTATATTTAACACTATAAGAAACTGCCAAAATGTTTTCCAGTATAAACGGGGCTGTATTATTCTATATTCCCACCAGCAACGAATGAGTGTTCCAAATGCTCCACACCTTGTAAATGTCAGAGTTTTTTCCCCACCATTTTATTAGGTGTGGACTAGTAACTCATTGTGGTTTTAATTTGCATTGGTCTTATCACTAATGATGCTGAGTGGCTTTTCATGTGTGTATTTGCCATCCTTATATTTTCTCTAGTGAAATATTTGTTCAAGTATTTTGCTCATTTCCTAATTGAATTATTTACTTTCTTATTGTTGGCTTTTGAAAGTTCTGTGGACATTTTGCATTTAAAGTCTTTATCAGATAGGAATTTTGTAAATATTTTCTTAATCTGTGGCTTGCCTTTTAGATCTCTTAATTTTTCTTTTGGAGAGAAGTCCAGTTAATTTTGGTGAAGTGCAAGTTATAATTTTTAAATTATTTTAGGAATCATGCTTTTGGTGTCATACCTAAGAAATCATTGCATAACTCAAGGTCACAGAGATTTTCACCTGTGATTTTTTTTCTAGAAATGTTGTGGTATGAAGTTCCATATTCAAATTTATGATCCATTTTGAGTTAATTTTTATATAGGATGCAAGATATGGATGAAGACTCAATTTATTTTGCATATTCCAGAATAATTTGTTGAAAAACTATCCTGTCTCTACATGCCTTTTCACCTTTAAAAATCAATCAACCATAATGTGTAGAAAAAGCACAGTTGACTGTTTTTTGGAGGGAGCTGAAATGATTCTGTATGGTGCTGAAATGGTGAACACATGATACTATGTTTTTGTCAAAAACCCACAGAATTTTAACGCACAAAGTGTGATCCCTAATTTATGCAAATTGAAAATAAAGCATGTAAGAGATCAGTGGATTCCAAGATGGAATACAGACTGTGACAAATAAATCTAACTGTATTGTGAATATATAAAACAAACTCCCTGAACGAGCTGGGAGAAAGGGTGCTGATCTAAGTAAATTCAGAAATGAGTGGGGTCTGTAACACTAAAAGCAAAAAAATTTCACATTAGCACTCCAGTTGGTAAAGGTGTTTCCCACAGGGGTAGGAGTTAACACTTCTGAAACCACTACGCATATCTGGAATCGAATGATTAGGTAAAAGAAGGGCAGATGGGTTTCTCATTGTTGGAGTGGGAGGTTACAGAAAAGCAAAGGAAAAGACTAGAATGATCCATGTGGTGATAGGTTAGAATGGGAGCCACCACCATGAACTCATATTTAGCTGAATACAGATACAGACGGTTACATATAGAAATATTTACAGACGTGTGTATATGTACGGATGAGGATATACACGCACATCTCCTTGCTCTGTCTGCTGAAAGGGCCTGGAATCAACAATGTCCTCGCAGCAACGAGCACATCTAGTGTCCTGAAGTCGGTTTCTAACCCCGCTCTCTAATCAAAGGACCCAGGGCTTCTTGGGAAAATGATCAATTCTAGGACTGGAACAGGAAATACAAAAATGAGCCTGCAAGAGTCTTGTGATGCCATAAAATAAGGACATACTCCAATTAAAAAAAAAAAAGACAAACCCCATATTGACCCCACATGTCAGAGACATAGGAGCCAACTGAAAAAACTAAAGAACTCTTTAGCCAAAGCTAAAAAAAATCTAAGCAACAAAGTCATCTTGGATCACAACCTAAAATACAAAATCAATATGCATGATATATGCCAGCATAAATAAGGGATTGAAAAAGCTAATACATCGAAAAAAACAGGCACATCTGTACAGAAGAATTCTAAATAATTTGTTTGCCCTTAAGAAGGTAAAACTTAACTCCCCATGTCTGAAGTGTTAGCTGAACAGAGTGACTTTCTTCTAAAGAGTACACTATGGAAAGGAGAAAAAAAAAGAGTAATTTTACAGTGGAGAAACCTTACAAATACCATCCCAGCCAGGTGATCAAGGTTAAACAACAACAGCGATAAGTTATGTTGATAGTATGCACCCCAGATGTAATGTGAGAAGTGCATTTCCCCTCTTGGGTCTTCCTTCCAGGAAGTAATAAGCCCAGTCTAATCGTGAGAAAAACATCCCATGAATCCAGTGGAGGGATATTCTAAAAAATACCTGGCCAGTATGCTCCGGAACTATCCGGGTTCTCAAACACAAGGAAAATCTGAGAAACTGTCACAGCCAAGAGGAGCCTAAGGAGATATGAGACTAAATAAAATGTAGGATCCTGAAACAAATTTTTAGGTTAGCTTATAGCGTAGGCTATATGGGAACTTCCTATACTATTTTTGCAAATTTCTATAAATCTAAATCTAGTCTAAAACACAAAGTTTATTTTAAAAGTGAAAAAACATTACAAGCTTTCTACCCCAATTGTAAACATGAAATTCCAAAGGGGGCTTCATTTTCCTTCAGCAATCTAAAATTTCTGAAATTACTTGTTTGGAAAGATTATGAGGCCATTTTCCATGGGCTGGAAGGGATCGTGGTGTGTGCTCCTCTCACATAACCTCAGCGCACGGGGTAAAGACAGTCACTTTATTTATTATTTTTTTGCTATTCCTCCCTTTGAGAGGCAGAATCTCCTCTCCTCTTCAATCTGCATTATCCTTAGTGACTTGATTGACCGATAGAATGCAGCAAAAGTAACATTCTGGATCTTTTGAGGACAAGGTTTGTTAAAGCCTTGCAGCTTCTGCTAGAATCCCTTAGAATAGATGGTATAAGGACATTCATTTAGGGAATTGAACCTCCTTGCTGTGAGAAGCCCAAGACCCGTGGTGAGACCAGGTGTAAGTGCTTGGTCAATAGCTTTGGTCGAGCTCCCCACCATAGCCAGCAACTCCAGACACCTTTCTGAGCCAGCTGGGACCTCCGTCTCAATTGAGGGATGAATCTAAGAGATGACCCCTATCCTGGTCACCATCTAATGGCAACTGTGTGTGAGAATCCGGGTGGGAACTGCCCAGCTGAGCCCAGTCCCTTCCCAGAACCATGAAGATTCATAATAAATGACTGTTTCGAGGCACTGAGGTTTAGGATGATTTATTACATAGCAATAGATATCCAAAACACTCTACTAAATGCTGCAGCTTCAACCCAAATTTTCTGAGAGTATTTCATGTACAAACAAGTACAGAAAAGCAAACATTTACTATGTGCCTCCTATTTGCAAGGCATGGTTCACAACCTGTAATTCCAAGCCTTAGTGCTATCAACTGCAAAAAGAAAACATCTTTCAAGTAACCATTGTGAAATATTTCAAAGGAGCCACCAGCAGTAAGATTTATGTCTTCTTTTTAAAGATATGTCTTCTTTCAGAAGACTATGTCTTTTTTTAAAAGAGTACCCACTGCTTCTGCTCAATTAGATCTTTCTGAAATGCAATGAAAATGGAAAAATGTTGCTTAATAAGAATGATTTTATAGACGACTGTTCTTTCTTGTAAATTGCTTTCTTTTTTCAATAAGAGAAATAAAATCATATGCAATGTATGCCAGTAACCCAAAAGAAGAGGTGAGATGATCTGTGGACACGACCTTGGGAAGGAGGGGTAAAACAGCCAGGAGGTGAATTTCTTGACTCTATCCCAGGCAAACTCAGAGCCAGGCGTTAAGGGAAGCATGCAGGACAGAGATTAAAAATTCCTGTCACTAGAGTAGATGTCCAGATCTGCTGCTCACCAGATTTGTGACCTAAGGGCTGTAAGCTGTCAGAGAACCATTTGTAAAATGCAAGTGTAATAGCACTTGCCTTAGAGACTTGCTGGGGGTTAAAATGCGATTAAGCTTTTCAAGTGCTTAGCATAGTCTGCTATGCACTCAGCAGTGGTAAACAGTGGCTTCTAATTTTAATAATAAGTTGTGAACAAAATGACCTTGAATCTGTCCATCAGGCTCTGTGTCCAGGCTTCTCCTATCCCCTTCTCTTCAGGAAAGACACCAGTGCCCACAGATGCAATTTCAGTTCATGGAGAATGAGAATAATTCCTCTGACCCCTCTGCTTTCAGAAACCATAATCCTGGTTAGAGCAGTGAGTAGGATAAACACCTATAGGCCTCTGTGATCCCGGACAAGTTATTTAACCCATCTGTGTCTTGTTTTTCTCCTCTGTTAAATAGAGACACTATAGTACCTATCACATAAGGCAAATATTATGATCAAATAAGATAATACCCATAAAGGGCCTGAAGCAGCGTCTGGCACACAGAAAGCATTCACTTTGTCATTATTATGTTTTGACAGTTTGCATCAGTGCAAGAAATTCGCCTTAGGTATGTAATTAGTAACCTGGTGTCCTGATATTTTTGCAACTGGTCTTTTCCCTGATCATTTGTTCTTTCAGAAAGTGGACATGAGTGTAAGAAGATGAAAACACTATTAACACGGTAACTGAGGGCACTGAAGGAATCTAAGAGGGAATATCGCTTTATTGGTAAAGTTATGTTAAAAACCACATGGAGTGGTGGGTGAAATATCGAGAACTTGGCTGAGAGATCTCAAACAATCAGATGAGATGGTTAATGCCTCACTTAAGAGATTATAAAGAATTTTCCTAAAAGGGAAGAGGTGAGAAATCAGAAGGTCCAGGGAGGGAAGGAAGAACAAAACGCGATTGTCTGATGGTGTATGAGCCTCTGTGGGATGGTACCAATATGGCGCAGATGAGGGTGTTCTGAGAAAAAGCACATTCACTTGTAAGTGTTTGCTTTGTTGAAAGCTCCTCCTCTTCCCATCAACCCCGCCCCTGTCATGGGAAAGTCTGTTTTACTCATGCATATGTAGGACCTATGGGAGTTTTTATGTATGGACATTAAGAAAGTGGTTCTCCTGGGTGGGATGACGGATTATGGGCAAAAAAATAGCACATACATAGAAATAGGAATTCCAGAGGCAGGGGAATCACTCTGCCTCACTCCTTCCCCAGGGCAGGATGTACAGAAAATGCTGACAGTCTTCAGAATGTCCACAAGGCACAGGGAGGAAGACTCATGCCACTGTCAACTCATTATTGTGTCTCTGTGCCCAGGCTAGGAACTGGCATATTTTTAAAAAATAGTGAAGGAGTGAAGGAATGAATGAGATCACAGCTGACATCCAGGTCACATGTCTCAGGCATTATATATGCAAGGAGTACTCACTTGCAAACTGTTTAGGCATCATCCATGGTTCCCTGGTTGGTCTCTGCAGCCGAATGAGAGTGCGAGTGGATGGAAACAGACGATCATACATGCACTGTACCCAAATATTATTCATTTAACATACTATTCTTTAAATGTTTACTATCTACCAAGTACTGTTCCAGGCAGACAATGTCTCTGTCTTTGTGGATCTTTCATGTTGGCAGACGAAGCCGAACATAAGCATATAACACACAAAATTATTTCATATAGCACTATCTATGAAGCACATTAAACACTGATTAGGGAGGGTCTTGGCAGGCAGCTGCATAGGAAAGCCACTTAGCAAAGGCAGTCACAGAATTCCTCTCTGAAAAGACTTCTGGGTTGAAGTATGAATGATGAAAACGAATTAGACATAACATAATTTGAGGGTGAAGCCTTCCATATAGAGGACTGGGATAAGGTTGAGGTCGACGGAATACAAACAAGATGAGTGTGCTGGGTGGAGGGGGAGACGGTTGGATGAGATGTGGAGAGAGGGGTCAGTAAAGATGTGGATTTTATTCTGTGGGCAATGAAAAGCCTTTGGAGGGTTCTAAACATGGGAGGGACATGGTCTCATTATAAGAGTGTTTGTTTTACAATAAACAATGTCTGTCTCCTCTATTATCTCATTTGACCATCACCACAAACCTCAACTCTACGCGTTAGCACTTTGTCTTACAGGGGTGTAACCGGTGCTCAGAGAGAACATTTGCTCTATCCGAGATCATTTGGGTGAGAGAGAAAATTGAGGCTTTTGCAGGATGGCCAGCAAGAACCGGCTGTCTTTCAACCGAAGCTCTTTTTGTTTAATAATTGATGGAAGGGAAAGGGGACCTTTCTACAGTCGCTGCTAAAAGATACAATGTGGCAGAGTGATTTTTTTCAATATGCTTTGCAAAGTAAGCTAAAACTCATCTTTTAAGTAAGCGTGAGTATGTTTTTTAAAATTTTCCACCCGTCTGTTACCCACGTCTCTGCTGAGTCTGCATACGCCCCGTCGACATCTAAGGCGTTAGCTGATGATCTGCATCCTGGGGAAGAGGGTCAGGCTGGAGATTAGAGCTGAGGGAATGCTGAGGGGAGGCAGGAGATTAGGAGAAGGGGGCGATGCTCACAGCGGGTCTCGGACAGCCTGACTCAACGACAACAGAGCTACGTAAATGATTTGGTGATGTTGAGCTTTTTGTGAAATCAAGCTATATACCTTGATGAAACATCTGTTGTTTTTTAGAGCAGCACAAATCAATATTTTTCAAGTTAATTTCAATATGACTGATTTATATTTTTTCGTTTATGTAAACTTCACTTCAATAATATAGTATATGTGTTTTAAATATTACATTTGTGCTGTTTATGGAATTTTTAATGTAATGCTCTGAATCATATATGAACCTCTGTAAAGAAACCTTTACCTAATCTATTTTATAAAGCATAGTTGGTCTTCCTCATAATTCAGGGTTTGATAATTTATTCCAAAACATATATTGAAATCAAACGTAATAAAAATACTCTTTAAAACATGGTAGTATTAAAACACTAAGGATATTTTGATTTAAAAAATTAACTAAATAGAACAGTAGATCTAAATAAGATCGGGAGAAGATCATGTGCCCTCTTGTTCTTACCTACTTCTCCTGGGCAATCTTATTTCATTCAAGTTTCAATGAACAGATATTTGTTAAGTTTCTGTCAGACACCAAGCAATATGTTAGGTGGTCAGTAGACACTGGTGAGTAGAACAGACAGTGATCCTATGGGACAAAGGGCAGTACAAGGCAATAAACACAAAGACTTATAAATAAATAAATGACTATACCATTGTAAGTTGCGATGAGTACTAAATGCAGTGAAAGAAAATAGCAATACCAGAACGAGGGGATGGCATACGCCGTTGCCTCCCACATATCAGATCTCCCTTTTTTCTTTAGCAATAACACCACAGTTATTTTCGTCGTTGTTGTTGGGGAGGGCTGGTGGTGGTGGTAGTGACACTATGCCCTCCTTAAAAGAACTGCATTTCCCAGATCCTTTTCAACGGGGTATGTCCCATAACACAGATCTGACCAATGAGAAAGAAAGGGAGACATTGCTTCCTAAGGGGACTCTGCCCCAGATTTTCAGTTACCCTTTGGCAAATGCAATTCCTAATTAAGGGTGGGGAGTGAGTACTGAAAGCTCACCTAGAAAAAGAGGTAGAAGGATTGGAGTAGAATTAGGCATAAACGTACCAACAGGTATCTGAAGTTATTTGGCTATGTCTACAGACAAATGCTTAAACAAAATAAACTGAAATTTAAAAACATTCACGCACAATCCCCACATGTTTAGATTTTTTTTTTTTAAAAAAAGGGGTATTTGGCACACATCCATATTCACGCAATACTCTCCCTTCACTCCTACACATTTAATGAGCAGAGTAGAAATAGCCATTCCTCAGGCTATGATTTCATTTCCACCTTGGACTAAAATAGCTGTTCTCAGCTTTGGTTTGCAATATTAGAGATCTGGGAGCCTTTGAAATAATACTCAGCTCCAGGCCTCACCCAAGACCAAATGAACCTTAGACATTCCGATTCAGTAATTCCCTGGGAGGAGCCTGAGCATCGGTAGTGTTAAGAAACCCCTCAGGTCATTCCAACATACAGCCAGTATTCAGCACCACTGACCTCAAAGAATAAACTTAAATCTGGCCATCCACATGCCTGAACCACCTGAACAGAAAGTGCAATAAAGTGCATAACTTAGTAGCTAAGAACTTGCTCTATTTCTTCAGAAAGAAAATCTCCATTCAAGTTTTAACTTCACCAGCTGATGACTGGGTGATCATGAGCAAATTATCCAATCTTCTGAGCCTCTGTTTTCTCATTGAAGACTAAATAAAATAATAAACGCCATGCACTTACCAAGATAACATGAATATTATTTGTGGAAAGTTATGCTAGCTGGATTCCCAATCGCTATTTGCAAGTTAGCGTGGGATCCAAATACTAAGAACACGCAATATGATTAAAATCCATGTAAGTACGATGAAATTTCTGTATCTAACGCAATCACCCAAAAAAGATTGAGTTTTCATGATTTAGAAGATATTTGAGGGCTGAATCCACTTAAAATGTAGACACTGTTGCAGGCAAACACTCACTTTTTGAGTCCCACGGAGACACTCTAACAGCACAGCACCCAGGGCATGTGAAACTGAACCCAGTGAGAAATCTTTGTAAATAAATGCATTTGGAGGAGAGAAGTCAGATTTACTAAGATGCTATTAAAAAATAAAAATAAATTTTAAAGATGGTGATTTCAAATATGAGGCTCCAATAAAAAAGAAATTGCTAGGGCAGGCCCACCCTGCGGGCCCTGATTTGCAAACTAGCTGCTCTTTGTGGGACAAATCTGTGTAGCAGCTCCACGGTGGGTGGCAGCAAAGATGTTATTTACCGAACCATGGGTGACAGTTTTTCAGAGCAACCCCAGGGAAGCCAGAAAGTAACAGTTTCTTCATCATGATAATAGTATCATAGTCTTAGAGTCAGAACAAATGCTTACGATCACCTACCCTCACCTGTTTATTTTAAAGATTTAAAATCTATAGGCTGTATGTTGAATGTGTTGGTTATCACATTGTAGATAGTTGACACAGGGCAATTACAAGCCTCTAAGTTTGCTAAAGTCAATTCTAGCCCTTTATGTTCCTCTTAGGGCTGTGCCAGCCGATATGGAAGCTATATGTGGCTTTGGAGCTCTTCAAATGTGCTTAGTTCGAGCCAAGATGTGTTGTAAGTATAACATACACATTAGATTCCAAAGACTTAGCATGAAAAAAACACAATGTCACCAATTCTTATGCCGATTACATATTAGAATGATTATATTTGGGATATATTAGGTTAAGCAAAATGTATTATTAAAATTAATTTCTTCTTTTTCCTTTTATAAATGTGGCTACTGGAAAATCTAAAATGACCTCTGTGGTTTACCTTGTATTTCTCCTGGACAGTGCTAACTCAGATTTCCTGTGCCAAGGTAAGTTAAGGAACCAGAAACACAAAAAGATTCACAATCATTTAAATGTTACAAGGACCGTGTCAGAAATAAAGGGAGGAAGAGGTCATGGAATAAGGGGGATACAGACTGGTGTAGTCAGATATGAAATGCTACATGTGTTTTTCAAAGGACTGCTTACTCATCTCTGAGAAACGTGAACAATTCACGCAAGGAAGGAAATGGGAATGTCTCATTCAGGTTAACAGGGACAAAGCCAATCAACACTTAGGGGCTACCAGCAGTTCTCCTTTCAAAGTGTCTTTCATGTTCCATAGGAAAGAAAGCCTATTACATACATGTTATAACCCTTGAGTCACATGCTTCTTACAATCATTGACAAATAGTTTGCAATATAGCTCAAGAACACAGGCAAAGTTTTAGTAAAGATAAATTATTTTTGCCTGACACATGATCAACAAAAGTATGTTTTTTCCCTTTTTTAATTTTCTTAAATTATCACACAGTAAATTTAACTTTTGTGTATCTTGTAATACACAGGGTTGAAGTAAATAGCAGTAGATTCAGTAAATTTGATACCATGGATTGCACCATGCATTGTTCAATACAGAGGTTCTTGTTGGGTATATGTTTATCCAACTGATTTTCATTTCTGATGGAGATTTATTTCCATCAGGTTTAAGATGAAAATGGAAACTTCTACCATTATTCATTTTACATAGCAATAAATAAGCTTCATTACCAGTGGAAGCTTTAATTTCTTTGTGGAAATGCATTCCTTGCTGATTAATTCCATCTTTCCTTCATTTTTAAACTGCAAAAGATTTGCTTCAAAACCCAAAGATTAGGTATATTTCATTCTTTATTGAGCAAGTAACAAAAGAAAATACATTCATATTATTCAGGAAGCAATCATGAAGATACTTTATAGCTCATTTATATCAATATCAAACTAATTCAATGACAAGTCAAACATCATGCCCTTTAATCATGGAAAACTGTAAGATATTTTGGCTGAATAAATTAAGGGCAATTAACTAAAAAATGAGCTACACACATGAAGCTCATTATTTTTAGGTTGAGGGATCCTTTCAATTTACTGGGATTGTTTTCTCTGATGTGCCAGATGCCTATTTTGCCCAACAAAAATCAAAACACTCCAAAGCATAAAAGTATGCACCCCATGTGTTTTATAAACTGGATTTGATAATTAACATTGGACATTAACATTTGCATCTACTATTCCTTGATGAAAAATAAATATTCTTTATCCAAAGGAAAGAGTCAAGTTTAGAACTCTAGAAATATCCAAAATAATACAATAAACACAAGTTGAATTCAATTGTATAATTCATGCTGGAAAACCAGCTAAAATTAGGAAGAAAGATGTTGGACGTTGGCCACAAGTTGTCTGTTAAAAGGCACAAGCAAACCCCATGTGGGTTGTCCTTTCTCAATATGGACAAGACAAAGAGAAATATGTTTTGCACATATGCTTGCTTTGAGCAGAAATATTTGTGAACATGCATAATTTTTCAGAAATTTTTCATAAAATACGTAAACATTCGATAACACTGTCTTAGTGTTCTAATGGTTCTATCGATGACACTCTTAATGTTGGGTTTTAACACAGTAACTGCCACGTGAGTTGTATTTAACTCACCCTAGTTTTGAGTCCAGGGCCTCATGAAGCATATGTAACTCATAGCTTTCTTTACCTTGGGAGCCATGTGAACTATTTTTCAAGTTGCATATAACTCACAACCAAAACAATAAAAAATTCAAATGTGTCATTAAATTATAAAGGATCATTTTGTTTTTGAAGTTTTTATTCTATTTTCATAATAAAATACTGTGGTCCTAAGGAAAAAAAATTTTTTTCTAATGTGGCAGTCAATGTGTTAAGATGCCCATGTTAAAAGAAATTTAGGCAATTATAATACTATTTTTTTTTTTTGCCAACAGATAACAATGAATGGAATGAATAGCATGGATAATCCAAAACAGTGGATGAATATTAAAAGAAATTGGATTCTAGGCTGCATCACACTCTCAGTCATGTTTATTAGTTTAGTGCTGTGTGTAATGTGTTGTCATTAAGCATCTTGTAAGTCCACAATAAAGAGTTCTCATTTTTGGAGAAAGCAGCAACCTCCAAGGATGGAAACCTCAAAAACATGCTGGGTGGCTGAAATGAATTTGCTCTGGATTAAAATTTTCCAAAAATAGTCACTGATTATCTGTTACCATTGTAGGCGATCAGAATGTAGTGGTGATTAAAATATAAATCCTGCTTTTATTATATCCAAAAGGTATAGCTAATACAATTATAAACAAACATACTGAGGATATTGTGCTAAGGACCTCTAAGTAAATAAAGCAGAAATGACATGGAGTGGGTGGGACAGGGGCAACGTAAGCCACAGGGACACCCTCTCTCAGGAGGGCATTTTGTTTTTTCTTAACTGTTTATTTTGAAGATAAATTTACAAAAAAGTTGCAAAAATGATATAATGATCTCCCATATTCCCTTCACTTGGTTTAACCAATTGCTAACACTTTTTCCTATTTACTGTATGTCTCTATCTTAATTTTGTTCTGAACTGATTAACAGTTATGAGCACCTTGATCCTTCACTTCTAAACACTTCAGCAGGTATTTCCTAAGAACAATGCCATTCTGAACACCACCATGGCACAGTACCATATTTCAGGCATTTAACATTGACACAAAACTATAATCTAAAATACCATCCATAGTTTAAATCTGCCCTTAACCTGGAACTGTCCTTTTTAACGTAAGGAAGTGAATCTGACTAATAACTAAATGCTGAGGCAGACACAATCACATAAAAGGGGTTTCTGGGAATCACGGCAGACAGAACCGAAAAGCCAAAGACATCTATGTAATATTTGTGCATAAACTTTATTTTTAAAAGGACAGAACTAGCCTATACTCTTGGGGTTATAGTATTAATAAATGTGTTTTAAATATGCTAATTAAAATTTTTAGTTTTATGTAAAATTCTATGTAATAAGCCTCATAACAATTGGTAGAGGTATTGTTTTGATTTGGTGTGCATCGATTTCATCCATGTACACTTTGCCTGATCCTTGATATCATCAACTGAAGCAATCTGCCATGTAGCTCCATGTGTGAGATTTAGGAAACTCGCTGCTTGCAGAATTTCAAATATGGATATGAGGCATTTGGAAGCAATTTCTGATAAGAGAGTACCATAAATTGCTACCCTAAGGTACATTGTGCACATTACCCAACCAAATGTTTTTCTTTAAACAAGATTCATAGGGAGGAGGGATGTAGTAGCTACAAAACTTAATGGACAAAGGTGTCATTACTTAATAGGACTATTTATATGAAAAATGAACATTTAATGTATACATGTAGATAATGTACTCCCTCTTATCTGTTTACACAGAAGATTCTTATTATAATTAATCTGGTGGTCCCTTTTTGCTCATTCCATTTGCTTGAGAACTGAGTCTGGATTAATAAAGAGTATATTTCCCAAAATGAGCATAGACAGAAGACAAACTGGCTCTCTCCCAAGGACAAAGGCAATCCCTCTAGGACTTTCAGAAGGACAAAAGGTCAGGTGGCCCTCATTGGGACCATAGAAAGTTTGTAACATCCTTTGTGTCCAGTAGAGGAACAGCCTGAATGTCTGATTCTTTCTAACCTTTGAAAATCATAAAATAAACCCAAAGCATTATAGACCATCTGGTACTTACAACGCAATGTCTACAGATACGTCTGCAAAGGGCAGATGTATTACCCCCACTGGGACAGTGTTTCTGTTAAATTCATTCCATTTTGCTTGCCTGATCATGACCAAGAATATCACGAAAACCTCCTCCTTTGATACAGTCCTTTTTCTTCACTCTTGAATTCATCATGACTCTTAATTAACATATAGATTTTGTATTTTTTAAAAATTACCAAAATAAAAGCAAGGGTGATGGCAAACCTAAGTAAGAAAATGTCACATACACATTTTTGTCTTATTGTAACATCATAAAAACTTAAAATCTTCCCCCAAAGACCAATGAGAATAGAATGAATAGGCCAGGCATGGCCTGTAATCCTAGCACTCTGGGAGGCTGAGGCAGGAGGATCGCTTGAACTCAGGAGTTCTAGACCAGCCTAAGCAAGAGTGAAACCCCATCTCTACTAAAAATAGAAAAAATTAGCCAGGTATGCTGTTGCACGCCTGTAGTACCAGCTACTCGGGAAGCTGAGGCAGGAGGATAGCTTGAGCTCCGGAGTTTGTGGTTGCTGTGAGCTAGGCTGACTCTATGGCTCTCTAGCCAGGGTAATAGAGTGAGACTCTGTCTCAAAAAAAAAAAAAAAAATGTGTAGAGGGGACAGGTATATGCATACATAAAGAGTGCAATGCGCACCACCTGAAGAATGGACATATTTGAAACTTGGACTTGCCGGGGGTGGGGCAAGGGCAACATACATAACCTAAACATCTGTACCCCCGTAATATGCTGAAATAAAAAAAAAAGAATAGAATGATTAAACAAATTAGTAAACATTAACTGGATTGGCCACATTAGAAAGGAACGAGGATGATAATACATACTCATGCCAAAGGAGAGCCAACCGTGATTGATGGGGGAAAGGGGGAAAGAGTACAACAAAACAAAACAAAAACGAGACAGCAGACTGCAGAATTATACTTAAAGTAGCGCTTTTTAAAAAAGAAAACAAGCACTGTGTGTGCTTTTGTGGTTATGCATATGTGTGTGCCATTGGATTTGCGTGTGTGTGTGCGTGTGTGTGTGTGTGTGTGTGTGTGTGTGCGCGCGCGCACGCGCAGATGAAGGAGGTCAGGGCAGATACTGGCCAAGTTGTTTGCTGTCGTTCCCTGTGAGAAGTGGTATTAAAGCCCGACAGCGACGGGGAAAGGGATACCCTTTTACGTTTATATTTTGTTTTTTTAAAAAAATATGGAGTCTGTATATTGTCATTTAGAAAATAACAAGCATATAATCACAAGGTGGTAGAAAGAAGTGGCAGCTTAGCAAGTGTCCAGTCTAGCCCCGTATTCTTGAACATATCCCTATTAAACAGGCAGTGAAAACTGAATCTAGACCAAGCTCCCCAAATAAAAAATAATTTGACCAATTATTCATTTAATTTAAACAAAACAAAATAAAAACAACATAATTCTACGACCAACCTACTTTTCTCTTAAACATTTGGATATGTTAGCAGAGAGAATTTTGGATGATTTAAATGCTTCACTTTCATGTTATAGACATCACGTTCATTGAAATACTAGGTTTAAGTTATTCTAGGTCAGGTTTTCATAAATCTTCATTTATCAATGGTAAAGCAAGAACAGGTTCAAAACTTCTTTTAAAACAGATTTTCATGGAAGTAATTTCAGGTTAAAAGCTGGAATATGCTATCATTGTTGGGTGATTAGAGAGTAAAAAGATGTAAAGACATTGGCTAGTTACAACTATCATATTCATCTGTGTGCCTTTTTTTCTGTGTAAACTTACATAGTTAAATAGGACTTTTTATTTTGCCTTCTGTTGCCTCTCTGTTGTTTTCCAAAGCTTAGAACAGGAGAAAATAAGTTTTCTCCTATTCTGAGTAAAGATGCCACTAACTGTGCAGGGTGTGCCAAGAGATCATGACTCTGGAGGTTCTGCCAGGAGCAGCCTGTGCTCACCGGCCAGCTGCAAAAGTGTCCAGCTATGTGAAAGGCCGGTAGAATGGGTTATTTGGGGGGAGCGGTAGCTATGCTGTGTATTTCACAAGTGCACTCCACAATGGGGAAATAAAATAAGGTACTTCTTTCTTACCATTAGCCAACTGAGAGGGAGATTTTTAAGGGGACCATTTTGAGAGCTAGACCCTGTCATCCTTAAGTCTGGGAGAGCATAGGAATGGGTGTCTGTTGTTCAACGGAAGAAATCTAAAGAGGACAGAGAGGATAGCAGAGAGAGAGAGAAAGAGAGAGAGAGAGCTGCATTGCAAGCTGACTTTGCCTTACTGAAGTGTAGAGCAAGAGTGTGTGCTTCCCGTGGGCCAGACGTTGCCACGTCTGAAGGGAGGTGTCCTAAGGGCTATCTCAGAAGAGATCCACCCAAGAGGACCCACGGATCTTATGATGTTTTCAGAGAGAGAGCCCACTGAAAGTCCGGTTGCTGAGAGAGAGGGCATTGCTGTTATCAAGGGAACATGTTCGGACACTCCAGAAGGACCCCTCAAAGAGACTCAAGAACATTCCCCGTGAGCCAGAAATTGTCCCTCCACTATGTTGAGATGGTCCAAAGCCAGATTACAAAGCTTCCACTCTGGAAAGACTTATTTTCCTTATTGCTCCTCTCTCTCCCCTGCATCCAACTCTGTAGAAACTGTAGTAGCAGCTGGTGAGGAGGAAGGGACACTGAAGGGGAAGGAAGAAAGCGGAGCATGAGAGAGAGAAGAAGTAAAATAGCTGGAGGACTGGTGGGCTAGCACAGCGTGGAGGGATCTTTCTATTTACCAAAAAGACTTTTCTTCTAACTGACAGACGGTGGGAAAACTGAGTTTTGCTAAAGACCATTCAGGATAGAAGAAAAGCAGCACAGAGAAAGAGTTTGAAGAAGCAGAGGGAAAAGGAATCACATTATTCTCTGTTCACACTCTGCCAAGTCCAGCTTTTTCAATCCATAGGTTACATAGTACTGCTTTAAATGAGTTTCTAACACTGATTTAATTTTTTGATTCTCCTTTGTACATTTATACAAATTATGAGGAGAATCTTCATTTCTTCAAAGTATTGTGAAATCTTTCAGAAAGATGTCTTCTGCTTCCTTTGGTGAACAATAGCACAGCCTCAACGAAGGAATCTCTGCTACAAGGAAAAGTCACATTAGAGGTGGGACTGCGTCAGCAGAGATTCGGGGCGCTATTAAACCCATAATTCCTGCCACTATGAATAGGAACTATGTATGAACATCAAAAGGAAAACGATTTCTGCCTCTCGTGCCATCATTTGCTATTAAGAGATTCTGGACTTTAATCATAAGCCTTGAAAAGAGGCCATCATACGATTCAGAAAGGGCAGCTTCAGTCCGGGCCATTCAAAAAAGAGTTAGAAATGGTACTTGAAACAATCCAATAAAAGAGCTTCCAATTAGCAAACACGCCATTTTGCATTTTAGTATAGGTATTTTGGGCCATGTGTATTTCTCCGTAAGTAAGCCATGTACATAACTGTCAGAGTTTGCAAGCTCACGGCCCAGGGATCACTGTGTTTGCCAGCATGATGTTTTGGTTTGGTTTGGTTTTATTTTTCATGTTGTTTTTGTTGTTTTCCAACAGTTTTATTGAGGTATAATTAACATTCAATGCCAGATATATTTCTAACACATTAACTGCCACAAGAATTGTATTTATCTCGCTCTAGTTTTGACCCCAGGGCCACGTGAAGCATATATAAAATCTTACTTGTTGATGCTCTTATTGTTACAATTAATACTGACAATTTAGTTCTAAAAATGTGGATTAAATGAATAGAAGTCAATAAATTTCATTTTTCTATTTATGTTTAAATTACACTCAAAGTTTTTATTCTATGTTTATAATAAAACACTGTGGTCCCAAGGAAAAGTTCCTGGGGTTTTTTTGTGTGACAATGTGTTAAAGTACAATGTGATAGAATTTTACATATGGATACACCTGACAAACCATTACTATAATCAAGAGAGCGAACATATCCGTCACCTCCAAATGTATCCTCACGCTCCTCTGCATCCCCTTCTCCTGTCCCTCTGCCCTACTCCCATCCCTATGCAACCCTCAAACTGCTTTTTGTCACATGGGTTAGTTTTCATTTTCTAGAATTTTATAAAAGTTGAATCATGCAGAATGTACCCTTTTTGTTTGTGTTCTTTCACAGAGCATAATTGTTTTAGCATTTATCATGTTATAGCAGGTATTAATAGTTCATTTCTTTTTATTGCTGAGTAGTATTTCATTGTATGGATATACCACAATTTGTTTCTCTTGAAGAAGAACCCCGAAGCAATCGCTGTAGCAACAAAAATAAATAAGTGGGATCTAATCAAATTAAAAAGCTTCTGCATTGCCAAGGAAACTATCATTAGAGTGAATAGACAGCCCACAGAATGGGAAAAAATATTTGCTCTCTACACATCTGATAAAGGGCTGATAACCAGAATCTATC
>CAUYSK010120872.1:0-28666 GCA_963575035.1 Avahi laniger | reverse complement strand
ACTGTGCCCGAGCCCAGCTGGGGTGCAGCTGGTCCCCTCCCAGGTCAGGGCAGCAGAGGAGAGCTTCCCCTGGAGACAGGGACGATGACTGCCTCTGCCATACCACACAGTCCCCACCGCCTTCCCGTGCTGGCCCCTGGCTGGCCCCATTGCACTTGGCAATGGCAGTTGAAGGTGCGAATGAGTGAGTGATGTTCTGTCCACTCCCAGGGCTCCCTGACTCACGTCGAAGATCTCAAAGCCAGCGATGTCCAGGACTCCTATGAAGTACTGGCGTGGCTGCTTGGTCTCTAGGGTGGCATTGATACGCATCACCATCCAGTTGAACATCTTCTCGTACACGGCCTTTGCCAGTGCTCCAGTGGCATATGCCACCTGCAAGGTAGGGGAGACACCCATATTGAGTAGGGTCGTTGGGAAGAGTAAATTCAAAAGCCCCCACCCTGCTGTGCCAGGCTCCCTACCCTGCCCATTTATCTTCTGAATATAACCCACCTGCTGGACATTCTGCCCCTTGGTGACATACTCGTTGCCCACTTTCACCCGAGGGTGGCAAAGACCCTTGAGCAGGTCAGCTGAGTTCAGCCCCATGAGGTAGGCAGACTTATCAGCCTCTGCAAGGAAAGGTGAGGTAGCAAAGATAGTAAACAGATGCCTGCTCTGCAGGTGTGGCCCTCAGTGACTGACAGCTGTCCCCAGCATCCCTGCCTCCCACCTTCGGTGCCATCTGGCTCCGCCTGCTCCTCCCGCTGCTTCTGTTTGAATTTCATGTTTCCAAAGTGCATGATGGCGCCCGTCAGCTTGTACATGGAGTTCTTCTCCTCTGGAGTGAAGCCCAGCACATCAAAGGCATTCTGTAGGCAGGTCCCATATGGGTGGATCCCAGAAAAAGAAGGATAATGGATAAAGGAGATCCCTTGCAAGTTGCAGAGAGAACTTGCCTCCTTAATCCCAGTGGGCTCTGAGACTCCCATTCCCAGTGGAGAGCTCCAGAGCAAAGATGGGAGGTGCAAAAGCAGGCAGAGCTCAGACTGCCTCAGTTCTGCTGTTGGGGGTCACAGCGGTTCTGGGTTACCCACTCATGTTTCCAGACACTACTCTTGCTTCCCTGTCTGGCCTCCACACCTTCCGTGTCTGTTCTCACCTGATAGCCTGCTCCAGCCCTGTGACTGCCGTGTGGCTCTCCCTCCCCTCCTCTCTTGGTGGTGCCTTGATTCCTGGTTTGTGTGCCTCTCTGTCCCAGGGTTTTCTGCCCTTTATGGTTTGATTGAACACCAAATGCTGCCCAGTTCTGTCTTACCTCACCCATATTCCAGCATGCCCTGGTGACAGGGCACATTCTGGCCTCAGGAGGGCCATACCACTATAAACAACAGACGGCCAGTGTCTTAGCTCTGCTCCTGGGGTGGTGAACTGGCCCCACTTGCTCCTCACTGACAATCCTCCCACCCCTCACTGGGTCCTCACACACTCACATCAGTGGCCATGAGCTCCTCAGCATCATCAATGGAGGCCACGGTGGTCTCTCCTTGGGAGATGAAGGCATAATCATAGGGGTTGTTGGTGATCAGCAGCATGTCTAGGGGGAGAACACATGATTAGGCTCTGACACAGCCCCCGGCTTTCATTGGGACTGCCCACCACAGCACATGACACGATGGAGAGCACAGGACAGGGCTTGACTTGGCCCCACATCCCACAGAACCGGATCCAGCAGTGCCGCACAGCCCAGGGCATGCCAGCAGAATCCAGCTGCAGGCAGAGGGGACCAGGTTGCTATGGAGATAGTTGATCTCAGTCAGTAGCTTTGACTCACCCAGTAGCTCAGGCTTTTTGTTAGACAGGATTTGGTAGAAAATGTGATAATCTCTCTCTGCTTTCAGCTGGAAAATAACTCTGGATTTTTCCAAAAGGTCTGTGAACAGGCAGGGAAAAGGAAAGAAAGAAAAAGGGTTGGATTTAGGTACAAGGAAATAGAGGAAAATGAATGATAAATGTAGCAAGCAAAAGGCAAAGAGAGAGGACAAGATAGAGAGAGAGAGACTGGTACACGACACAGAGATGGGATGCAGACAGAGACCCAGAAAGAGAAATAGTCTCAGAGCTAAATCCCAAAGACACACAGACATGCAGAGACAGAGGTGGAGAAAGAGCCAGAGGGAGTCTCAGAGACAAATATACAGACCTAGAGACAGAGACACACGGAGACAGAGACAGAAAGAGAGGAGAAAAACAGACAGGGGAGGGGAAGGGAGGGAGAGGGTGGTCAAAACCAGATGGTCGAGAACAAGAGTGAGCTCGGCTGAGCCCCAGCAGATTCATGGCACTCACAGGTCTCTATGTCTGCAGATGCCAGCTTTCCAGTTGCCCCAAAATGAATTCGAATGAATTTCCCCTGGAGAGATGGAAGAGCATGGTGATCAGTTGGGGGAAGGCTCCTATTTGGGGCCATCCTTGGACCAGCCCAAGTCCCAAGCCCAAGATCAGGGACCACTCACGAAGCGGGAGGAGTTGTCGTTCCGGACGGTCTTGGCATTGCCAAAGGCCTCCAGAGCAGGGTTGGCCTGGATGATCTGGTCCTCCAGGGTGCCCTGTGGAGGTCAAGAAGGATGGCAGGTAAGAGAGGACTTGCCCTCCCTTTCTGCCATGCAGGCCTGTGAAGGACAGCAGGCCTACCTTGCCTGGGCTCTGGTCCTTCTTGCTGCGGTCCCCAATGGCGGCGATGACAGCAAAGTACTGGATGACCCTCTTGGTGTTGACCGTCTTTCCTGCCCCGGATTCTCCGCTGTGGGGACAGTCAAGGGCTCATTAGGCAGTGACAACCACTACTTGAGACCAACAAGCCTCGAGTCAGCAGAGACCTGGGCCAGATCAATTGGAGGAGTGGGGCCTGGGCTGCTTGGAAAAGAGTGGGTATGGCTGGAAGAACAGAAAAGGCTTAAGAAGGGAAAGATGCAAGAAAATGAAGATTTGAAGAAGACACGGTGATAACGGGCTTATGGATAAAGGAATGATGTGTTGGAGGAGATGGGGTGAAGGAGATGGGAGAGGAGAAATAAGAGGAGGTGGAAAGCAGGAAGGAAGGCGGGGAGCAAAGAGAAGGGTCAGGGTGAAGGTCAGAGAAGAAAGAGGAGATGAGCACGACAGGGACAGGAAGGAGGGCTGCGGGTCTGTGCATGGGACTCTGGGGTCCCTGCTGGAGCTGGGGGCTGGGTCAGGGAGACTGTGGCAGGGAACAGGGCAGGAGCTACACTCACGTGATCAGGATGGACTGGTTTTCTCTGTCTGTAGGGAGAAAATGGGAGGCAAAGTCAGGAGGAGCTGCACAGGATGTTCCCGAGGGGTTCTTGCCTCCCTCCCCCCACTCTCCGGCCTCTCCCATCTCCCTTCAGGGAGACCCTTCCCTGGGCCTCTCACCCGTCAGCATGTACTGATAAGCGTTGTCAGAGATGGAGAAGATGTGGGGTGGGGCCTCACTCCTCTTCTTGCCCCTGTAGGCGGCCACCACCTCAGCAGTGTACACCGGCAGCCACTTGTAGGGGTTGACCGTGACACAGAACAGGCCCGAGTAGGTCTGCGGGGAGAAAAGAAGGAGAGAATTGCCATGATGAAGGGGAGTGGAGGGGTGACTTTCAGAGTTAGAGGAAGACCCTAGGAAAGGAAGAAGAGAAAGGAAAACCTCGGAATGCACTCAATCTGAGAAATGCCAGCCCCGGGTGTGAGAATGGAAGCAAGGATGTAGGGACAAGGATAGAGTGCAACAAGGCCTGGACACAAAGAACAGACACTCTCAGCCCGCGGAGCGGTCGTGCGTGGGCCCGGATGGCCAGGTGCGGCACTCACGTAGATCATCCAGGCCGCGTAGCGCTCCTTGAGGTTGTAGAGCACCGCGGGCTCATGCAGGAAGGTCAACATGGCCATGTCCTCGATCTTGTCGAACTTGGGAGGGTTCTGCTGCATCACCTGATCCTCCTTCACGGTCACCGTCTGCAACAGTCCCATATAGGACCCCCACCCCAGCCTGTGAGCCCGTGCTTCCCCTCCTCTCTCAGGAGGGATGGGAGTTGGGCAAATTAAGGGACAATCATGTTCAAGAGAAAAAGAATCAGGATCCCTCAGAGAAGGCAGATTGGATGTTGGGAATGAGAGGGCTCTTGGAAGAGTCTGCATCCCCACCCAAAGGGAAGACCCTGACCAGCCTCAGGTTTGTGCAGGGCAGAGCCTGAGCACACCCCTCTCTGTCCACCCAGGGATTGGGGTGGCCAGGGTGGCCTCACATCAGCCCTAGGACCCACCTTGCCATGCTCAGTCTCGGCTGTGATTTTGCCACCCTCTCGAGACATAATCTTGGCCTTGACGAACTCCTCTTTGTCATCAGGCACAAAGACATCCTTCTTGAGGTCAAAAGCCCTGGTCTGAGCTTCAAGCCGCTCCTTCTCTGACTTGCGCAGGTAGGGAGCGGCCTCCCCAAACACAGACATCTCCGCGTCCCCCATGGTGATGCCTGTAGTGAGCGGGAGAAGCTGGCTGCCATCGGCCCACTCCCCATGCCCTCTCCCTGGGCTCTCACCTTCAGTGGGAGCCCCAAAACCTAGCACCATGCTCAGGAGTCAAGAGGAGTGCCCGGTGAGTCCCTTGTTCTTTGAACTTACCCCTTAGGTGGAAGAACAGCCTAGTTAACTGCCAGGGTAGAAGGGCAACTAACCTTTGTCCAGGCTAGGGCTCTCCCAGGGAGGAGTGTCCTGAGCTTCTCGTAGGAATAGGAATAGGAATCTGACCATATCCATGTGTGACCCTCATTTGTCCCTGGGTCCCCTCACTAGTCACGGGAAAGGAGCTCCTGGTGGCCAAGATATTCTCCCCAGGCAGGGCAGAAAGTAGAGCCTCACAGCCTGGCTTTGGGGCTATCCAGCCCAATCTTCCCAGATCCTCCCAGGCTCTCGCGTTAGCTGTCTTACCTTGGCTTCTCAAGCGTATCTACAGAGGAGGAAAGGAGCCCAGGCCTACAGGGACCTAGAGAGAGAGAAGAGGCTGTGTCAGGGCAGGCTGCCACCCAACCTGGCCAGTCCCATGCCCCTGCTTCTCCCAGCTCTGTCCTTCATCACCCATCCTCTCCTAGACCTGAAAACAAAGTGGAAGTGGTGGCCCCATCCTCCTTCTCGCTTTTCAAACTTGATTCCCTTTTCCCCCAAAGACTGGTTCTAACAGTTTCCTGGAGTCAACCCAACTCTGAGCCCTAATCCTCCTCACTCCTGCCTGTGCCCATCTAGTGAGACCTTCTTTTATGAGCCACCTAAGAAACAACTAATGGTCAGTGCTTTCCTGTCTGCAAAGCACCTCAATGCACATCCTCTTACTCAGTCCTCACCCATTTGGCAGGGGAGGAAATCCAGGTGAAACAGCTTGCCTGCCTAAGAACACATAACAATGTGGTAGAGCCAAGACTGGAACCCAAGTCTCAAGACTCTAAAGCCAGTTGTTTCCATCTCGTCCTCCATTTTATTGTCAGACTTTGTGGACCTTCTCTGAGAGGAGATGCTGTAGGCTTCCTCTCACAGACAATCCCATCACACTGCCAAACACGCCACATACCCTGAATGAACACGCACGCCTGCTGTTCATGCACACATCTCATACAAAGACAGGCTTCCTGCCTGTACCACAGCACCTGCCCAGGGTGCCATATATGCCTCAACGCCGGATGTGCACCTTTGAGAATGTGCACAGCGTAAATAGGCTCACATGGCTGCATATTCTTCAGTATGCAAGGCCCTGGAACACCCATGCCCATGTGTCTGTAAGCTCTTCCTGTAGGGTGTACACACGTTGTTAATAGCCATGACTCCTGGATGCGCAGACAGGCACCTCCATGTGCATGGATGGGGCAGCTATACATTCCAGGCCTCATAGAACTAGCTTGTAAACAGACACATTTCCTATATGATCATTTTCCACCATCTTTTTCCCCCTCCCCCCAAATGGACTTGATTGTTCTCAGGCATGATCATAAAGACACGTCTCCCTCTTGATATTTCTATATCTTAGCCAGCGAGGTAATATGTGAGCCCCACACTCCCATGGCACATACGCACATTTAGACCTGCACAAGTGCGCTCAATGGCTGGACCTAGTACTCTGCGTGAAGCCCTGCATGAAGCTTGCTGTTCCTAGAGGAATCCCTTCCTAAACCTGGAGCCCCATTATCCATCTCCCACTCCTACCTGAGAACAGCAAGGAAAGACACAGGGAGCAGGAGAGAGCTGTGGAGCCAGACCTTGTCTCAGGGGCTGTATATATGGGGCAGCAGGGCGACCCCACCCCCACCTGCACCCAGTCCCTAGCCGGATTTAGAAAGGGCTGTTGTCACTAGAAGTATTTCCCCCAGGCTCCCCCCTCTTCCCAAACAGTGCTCCCCTCCCCCCTCCAGCTAGGAAACAATTGGAAGTGGTCGTCACTGTTATGGCATGGAGTGTGCAGGGTCTGAGTTCCAGGGGGTGGGGTGGCTCAAAGTGCAGCAAAAATATCTTCCAGGCCAGGCCTCACATTCCACAGCTGGTAGGAAAGGGACTGACCACGACCACCATGACTCTGGCAGGCAGGACCCTGGCTCTCCTGCAGGGCATTCCTGGCCCTTGACACTGCAGCCCCTCGGGTGCTGTGCCCCCTCTGCTGACCTGGCCCCGTTTCCGCAGTGTCCTCCCTGCTCCCCCGTCCTGGGTCCTATATCCAACTGTGAGATGGGAAGGGGCGAGTGTCAGCAGCAGAGAGGGGTAAGAAAGAGTAGGGGGCACGGCCCCAGGGTGGGGGCTAGATTGGGACAGCTGGAAGGAGATTTCCTAGCCAAGTGGCAAGAACAACGCCCAGGGAGCTTAGAGGTGGGGACTCTGGCTCAGGCACTGATTTCCCTGGACCAGCGGGCAATGTGTTGAGGTCACTGAGCCTCAGAGCCAGCCCTTCATTTTATGGAGAGGGACAGTGCATTCTTTAAGATCATACAGCTAATCAAAGCAGTAAGATTCAAGGCAGGAAACATCGGCAGATGGGGACGGAGCCTGGCCTGTGGAGGGAGGCTGGGAAGGAGGGTTGGGACTCCAGATCCACTGTGTGCAGAGGGCAGGACCTAGCCACCCAGGGGTCCTAGTTTGGAGCTTTTTGCCTGACTCATTTTCCTAAATGCCCTGGCCCAGAGCCAGACTCTGTCAGCGCTATAGATAACACAACTGCTCTGGGCTAGAAGGAGACCCCTAATCAAGACAGCTGTTGCCTGGCCCACCAGCCTCTGGTGGGGTGACCTCTGTCCAGACCTGGAGGCGACTGGTGTTCTCCAGGCTAGTGGGGCAGAAGGGCAGGACAGGAAAAATCTTCCCCTTTGCAGGCCTTGGGAGCAGCTGCAGAGGAGTGGGGAGAGGAAGCTGGGGCCCAGCCCGAGAGCACAGAACATAGCTGATGCCACATTCAGCAACAGAGAGTACAAGCGTGACTGGCTCCGTGTCCAGGCAACCACTGCGGGCTTTGGTTTGAAATCCCCACCTCTTCCCAAGCACAGCCTGCTTCAGCGCATGCGGATTAGTCCATCTGATTAGCCGTCAGCTTGGAAGGAGAGAAGCAGGCCTGGGGGATGGGGTGCATCTGATTAGCCATCAGCTTGGAGGGAGAGAAGCAGGCCTGGGGGATGGGGTGCAGGGCAGGTACATTTTGAAGATGGGGTGGGCATAGCAGGGAAGGAAAAATCCAGGAGGGGGCCTCTGTGGGGGCTGCTTAGCAACCAAGGCACAGTCTGAGGACACTGAGCGGCTATGTGTATGGTGGGGTGTAGGCAAGTCAGGGGTAGACCTCAACCTGCAGGGGCTGCATCTGACGCAGTGACAGCTCTGCAGTGCTGAGGTATACAGTTGCTGAGATGGTCCCGGCCAGGCCCCTCCAGGCGCTGAGGAACCAGCCCCATTGGTAGGAACCTCAGGGATGGGTGTGGAAGGGCAAAAACTCTTTCATCCACCCCTTCCAGCTTTCCAAGCACAAAACTGTCATCCCTCCTGATTTCCCAGGGCTTGGGCACAGGTGCAGGTGATCGAGATGCACAAAGGATACACAAAGAACACAGTTGAGCTATTACAAAGCCAGTGTCTTCACGACGGGCCAGCCACCTTGGCTGTGGAGCTAGGAAGCTTTTCTACATTTAGTAAAACCAATTCCACTTTGTTTCCCTCCTTTCAGGTTTGGGGGGCTCCGGCCTGTTGATGTTTTGGTGTTACTGTTCTCTGCACCCTGTTGCAGAGCAGAACTTGCCTCCCTAACTAGGCTCTCCACCCCACAGCTCAGATTGGAGGGTCTGCTGTCTTTAAAGATCCCCACAGCCCTTCCAGCCCCTGCTCTTGGCTCCATCATAGTTCTCTTCCTGCTGTTTGTGCTGTCTACAGACTAAGCAGTTTTGCAGATTCCTTCATTCGACAAGTATTTGCCGAGTGCCTACTACGTGCCAGGCATTGTTCTGGTCAACAAGGATAGAACTGCAACCAAAAGAAAGATCCCTCCTCTGGGTACCTCTACTCAACTGTTTGTAGAAGTGGAATTCAGGCCCGAGCTTTGCAAACAGACACATTCCCAGTGGGGAGAGTGAGGGGCCGGGGGCCCCACCACGTGGGGGTGGGTGGGGACTGTGCAGAGTGTACTACAGGGTGATAGCAGACAAGACAAAGGAGAACAGAGCAAAATGCTATAAATAAAAAGAGCTAGAGGGGGGAAGCTTCAGCAAGGTAGACCAAATAAGGCCTGGAGTGGAAGGAAGGTGATCTGTCCCTCTGTCCTCGCCTCCCTGGCATTGTGCCTGCTTTGTCTGGGCTCTGTCACCACCCCGATCAAGTGTCAAGCCCAAACAGAGGCCATTTGCTGTGAACATGCCAGCGGTAGTTCAGAGGGAAAATTGCTAAAATTACTACCAGGAATGGGGGTGGGGGAGACACTAGGGCAAATTAGTGGAGACATTGGCATGGAAAGAGGGAAATTGGAAAGATGCCCCCAAACCCAAAGGGAAGGCAGCAGAATGGGGGCAGAAAGAGGCATGAGACGTGGCCCAGAAGGAGGAATGAGGCGCCAGTTGTCTGTGCACACAGCAGAGGGGACCCCCCCCAGGAGTGGAGGCCGACTCTCCCATCCGCCTGCCCCTAGAATCCCTGACCTTGGGGGGCCCCTGTCCTGGCTCCACACGAGCCTGGGATTAGGGAACTGAGCTCTGTGCCTGTCTCAGGTTTCTCTTTGCAAACAGCTGCTCCTTCTTGTCATTCTTTTGTCTTTCTGCTGGCTCCAAAATCTTTTGTACCTCTGTATTTCTTCCCCCAAATTCCTGTAGTCTCTGCTTTCTGACAGAGAGTGGACAGCTGGAAAGACTGGAGCGGGGGTGGGTTTGGGCCTGGCCCAGTTCAGTTTGGAGTGGTTTGCAAAGGCAGGTATTGCCTTCAGGGAGTGTTTGGAGGGGCACAACTCACCAAAAGGGAGGCTTTGTGCAAAGTGGCCAGTCTGGATCCCACGGCTAGAGGCCTCAGAGGGCATGAGGGAGGCAGCCTAGTGAGCTTCAGAGTCAGTCACAAAGGTCCACTTGAAACCTAGCTATTCCATTTTTCTAGCTGTGTGGTCTAGGTCAGTCACATAACTAGTTTTGTCATCTATAACTGTGGTCCCCAACCCCCGGGGCTGTGCATGAGTACAGGTCCATGGCCTGTTAGGAAGTAGGCCGCACAGCAGGAAGTGAGCAACGGGTGAATGAGCGAAGCTTCATCTGTATTTGCAGCCACTCCCCATCATTCACATCACTGTGTAAGCTCCGCCTCCTGTCGGATCATTATTCGCATTAGATTCTCATGGGAGCACGAACCCTACTGTAAACTGCATGTGCAAGGGATCTAGGTTATACATTCCTTAAGAGAATCTAATGCCTGATGATCTGAGGTGGAGCCGAGGTGGTGATGCTAGCACTGGGGAGCAGCTGCAAATATAGATTATCATTAACAGAAAGGTTTGATTGCAAAATAAATGTAATGCACTTGAATCATTCCAAAACCATCTCCCCTCCCCGGTTGGTGGAAAAATTGTCTTCCATGAAACTGGTCCCTGGTGCCAAAAAGTTTGGGGACTGCTGATCTATAACATGGGGACAGTCATATTTACTTTCCAGGGCTATTAAGATCATTAGAGATGGCACGGGTGAAGGGTCTAGCACACACCAGATGCACTGTGGGCCCTCACTAAACAGCAGCATTTATGTTAGGAACACAGACGTGAGGAAGCCAGACCGTACACAGTAGGACCAGGTACCCTGCCACATAGGTTCTTTGTCCCCACCCCTCCCTCAGACCGCCTAAATCCATTTGTTTCAAGGGAGGTCTGGGCCAGAGTGGACCAAGCATCTTACAGTCCTGTGGTCTTTTTGTCCAGACAAGACCCAAGGAGGCCAAGGTTCTCAGACTGTCCCACAACCCTGCCCTGAGCTGGGAGAGGCACCACTGTCTGACTACTGCCCACTGAGCTTCCTTCATGACAGGACAATGTGTGTCCTGAGGCCCACCAGGAGCTGGCCAAGGCCTACTGGTGACATTGCTCAGGCCACTGGCTGGGAGCAGGGGCCAAGCATCAGCTAATGTTTTTGTGCCCTGACCTGAAGATCTCAGGGACCCTGGGTGGTGCTGGGCTGGCCCTAGTGTCTGGGAGTTGGGCTGTGGAGGGGCCCTCGGGAGATGGGCAGAACCAGCCCTGGGCAGACTAGGGGTACTTCGGCAGTCCCAATTACCCCTGGCTGGAGCCAGACTGATCTTGGGATGCAGAGGAGCTAAAAACCTCTAGGAGGAGACTGGCTAGGATATCGTCATATGAAATAATGGGGCAAACTGAAAAACAATATCCTGGAGTCACCTGCTGGGTACTTTGGCACCCAGACCTGGGGCCCTGCACACTGCTCTCTCTGTGCTGTGCTCCATCTGGGGACACACCACAGGACCCTGCTCCTTCATGAGGACCTCTGCTCTGTTCACAGATATCCCTGGGGCAGTCTCCTGGGGCTGCCAGGTCTGGCCCAGCACAGGCTGTGGCGACCATGGGACCTACGAGGAGTGGAAGGCAGTGGCTCAGTGAGGAGCCTGAGTAATGAGTTCAGTGAGGAGGCCGAGTAATGAGCGTCTGTTCCCGAGGGGAGAGGGCATTCTGTCCCTGATTACTCTTGTCGGAGGCCCCATTTCCTCAAGCAGGCCTCCCTGGGACCATTGCCTGTCTCCCCTCTTCTACCCCCACAACAAATGCAGATGCGTGCACCAACCACACGTGCCTACACACATGCACGTCTGTGTGTGCACGCACATCTCTGCACAAGCACCAGTGGCACAGAGCCCGAGCTATCTTCTGTAGCCAGTTTTAATCAGAGCACTGGTGTTTGATGAACTCGCCAGGAGGCCTCAGTTCCAGTCCTCAACCAGTCCAGCTGGGTCCCAATTAGCCAGTCAGATGCCTCACTGACCCCTCCCACATGCCAGGCTCTGTGGGGGCCTCTGACTCAAGGCTCTTCCACACGCTAGGGGAGCCGAAGGTAACACACTGGGAACCAAGGGAGATGGCTTGGGGCTAAACAGTGTGATCTAGACCTGGAACAACCCAAGGGCAGAGAAGCTCTTGTTGGGGTGGGCTTGAATAGTCAAAGGTTTCAAGGTGGAGACATGGAACTGGGGCTTGAAGGGAGCCCCAAATGTGTTAGTGGGGCTTTGAGAAGCCCTGGGAATCAGGATGCATCCTAAGCAGCAAGAATCACACTATGACCAAAGGCATGGAGGGGGAGGGGTGTGGTGAGTTAATGAGAGCTCAGACTGTGCTGTGAGGGATCTGGAGACATAGGTGGAAGGAGAAAAAGGAGAAAGGGCTATCTAAGTGTTAGGTGCCTCCCTGTGCTGGGTACCAAACACAGTGTTTTACACACATGATCTCACTTAATGCTCACAACTACCTGTCACTTAACTTACCTGTTATGGATGAGGAACAGGGTTCAGAGAGGCTAAGATGTCTGCTCAAAGTCAAGCAGCAAGTGTGCACTGGGATTCAGACCCAGGTCTATCCTTCTCCAAAGTACTCTCTACCGACTCTGCCATGTTTCCCAGACCAGCAAAATGGACAATGTCCTGGAAGCAATGAGGAACTAAAGTTCTAGGATAGTCGTTGTGATGTCTTGAGAGCAGAGTTTGAGGGGCCTAGATGGACTACTGTTGGGTGCTTTGAGGAAGAAGAGGCTGGAGGCAGGGAGACCTGAGAGAAGACTATAGGAGCAATCACGGCCGACAGAAGAGCAGGCCCAGCAGATATGAAGAGGAAAGGCAAGGCTGGAAGGCATTTCTAAAGGAGGAATAAAACATCTTGCTGACAGATTGGATACAGGAAATGAAGAAGGAGGTCATGCCTGCATGATGTTGGCAAGGATGAGAATAGTGGCAAAAGAGAACAAGCTCTTAGGCAGGAGGAAAGACAAAATGTTCGGTTTGGAGGAGTTGGAGGTAACAGAGGCGCCACATGGAAGATGTTTTGAGTTCCTGGAGGAAGATGGAATCATGGGCCCAGTGGACAGAATTGGAGAAAGAGAGCCGATTACCCAGGGGATGCAGGAGAAGCCACTGGAGAGAAGAGGAAAGGTACAGGGAGATACCCACAGTGAAAAGATGGGAGAAGGAAGAGAAGCCCACAGAGAATGGAGAAGGAGATTGAAAGAGAGCCCGGGGCAACAAGAAAAGAGCAGTTTCCTAGAAGCCAAAAGAAGTATTTCAAGAGTAGCAGGTGGCTGGTAGTGTCGGATGCCAAAGAAAGGCTGTCAGGAAGAGAAGAGAACTTGGGTTATCTTGGAGCAAACAGCTTCTGTCGAGTCATAGGGCAGAGCCAGGCTACAGTGAGTTAATTAAGAAAAGGATGAGTGGACAGGAAGTGGAAACAGTGGGTGTACACCATGCATTTGAGGAGTTTGGCGGTGAAATGAATGAGATTAGACAGCAGCTAAAGAGGAAAATGGCCAAGTAGCACGGTTTGTTTTGTTTTTAAGATAGGGCAGTCCTGAACACGTGAAGAGTGGGTGATAAAAGACATCCTGTTTTGTTTCCCATTCCCTTTTACATTTTCTGGTTCTGTTTTCTTATTCTCATCTTTCTTTTTGGAAGCCTGGGGAGCAGTTTGGGAATACCTGGAGAATTGGGGTGCCAATAGGGGGGGCTTGCAAACATGAGACTGGCTCCTCCTCTCCAGATATGCACGCAGGGAGCTCGGAGTGGAGCTTGCCGCAGTGTGGCTCTCATCCCTGCGCCTTCTCTGACTGCCTGAGGAGGGTCTCAGCCTCCTGACCTCCACGTGGGAGGACTAAAGCAGGCTGCAGGGCAGGGAGTAGCCCTAGCGAGTGATCTGGAAACCTAAGTAGTGCCTAGTAGCTTAGTTTCTTCTGCTTACTTTTGCCTCAGTATTTTTTTTTTTTTTTTTTTTTTGAGACAGATTCTCACTATCTTGCCTGGGGCGAGTGCCGTGGCGTCAGCCTAGCTCACAGCAACCTCAAACTCCTGGGCTCAAGCGATCCTACTGTCTCAGCCTCCCGAGTAGCTGGGACTACAGACATGCGCCACCATGCCCGGCTACATTTATTCTTAATAAGATATATTTTACATACCATGAAATTCACTCTGTAAAGTATAATTCAGTGGTTTTTAGTATATTCACAAGATTGTGCATTCATCACCACTATCTAATTCTAGAACATTTTCATCACCCCTAAAAGAAAGCTATACACATCAGCAGTCACTCCCCATTTCTGCTTTCCCTCAGCACCTGGGAACCACCCAGCTTCATAGTGTCTCTAGGGGTCTGCTTGTTCTGGACATTTCCTATTAATGAAGTCATACAATATATGGCCTTTTGTGTCTGGCTTCTTTCACTCAGTGTTATGTTTTTAAGTTTTATCTATATTGTAGCATGTATCAGTACTTTACTCCTTTTTATGGCTGAATAATACAGTCCCTTGTATGGATAGACCACATTTTATTTATCCATTCATCAGATGATGGACATTTGGGTTGTTTCTTCTGTGAATAATGCTGCTATGAACATTCATGTACAAATTTTTATGTGGACATATGTTTTCATTTCTCTCAAATATACCTAGGAGTGCAATTGTTGGGTCATGGTAACGCTATGTTTAATAGTTTGAGGAACTGCCAGACTGTTGTCCAAAGCAGCTGCACCATTTTACATTCCCACAAGCAACATGAGTGTTGCTTCACATCTTTGCCAACACTTGTCATTGTCTGTCTTTTTTATTCTAGTCATACTAATGGGTATGAGGTAGAATCTCATGGTTTCAATTTGCATTTCTTGGATGACTAATAATGTTGGGCATCCCTTCATGTTTTGTTGGTCATTTGTATATCTTCTTTGGAGAAATGTCTACTGAAGTCCTTTGCCTAGTTTTAAATTGGGTTATTTGTCTTTTTGACTTATAAAGAGTTCTTTTATATTCTGGTAACCCAGACCTTATCAAGGTGAACACAGAATGACTGTGACAGGGAGACTTCAGAGATAAGTTTGTGCCCAATACATAGACATTTAAAACATTTTGGAGAAATGGAAAAATATGATTTGATACTTTCCATTGCAACAGAATGCTTTAAAAAAAAATAAATAGAACTTGGATACCCTTACCAAATTTCAGAATGAAGGATACAGATGTTGGAAACTTGCTCTGATCTTACCTAAGGATATATTAGTCATTACACTTTTAGTTGCAAAATAACTAAAATCTCAACTCAAATTGGTCATGCAAGAAAGGGATTTATTGGTTGAGTACCAGAGAAGTTAAATCCTGAAGCGAATTCAGGGGTTCCCGAGATGCTATCTGGTTCTCTTTACTCTCTTCCAGCTCCACCCCTGGATGTTGGCTCCATCTCCCAGCCAGGCCTTTCCCTAATGGTGGTAAGAGAACTGCTTAGCTTCAGGCCTTCAACAGAAAACAAAGCAAGCTCTCTCCTTGTAGTTTACAAATGACCCAGGATTCACTCTGATTTGACCAGGATTCAGCGCCCTGACTGGCCAGGCCTGGGGTCACTTATTTACTTCTGATGCTGGGAATAGAATCATATGGATAAAAGGAAGGTGGGGTGGTTCCATGAAAAGGAAATCAAAGTACTTTTCCTAAAAGAAGGGGGAACGGATGTTAAAACAACAAATGTCTCCCAGAAATGGAGAGGACACTGGGCTTGGGAAGCTGTTCCGTACCCTAAGCTTTCCCCTTCCTCACAGAATGGGCTCCCCTCATCGGTGCTCCTGACAGAGCCTCATCTTCAACCTCTGTTAGCACACTCATCACATGGCGTCATCATTGTTCCCATGTCTGTCTCCACAGTGTCCTCTCTTAGAACTCAGCCAGTAAGGGAAGGAAATGAGGTAGCTACCCAAATAATGACAGGTCATACTGGAGATATGCCACAAAATGCAATGGAGATTCAAAGAAGGGCAAGATTGAAGGGGTCAGGAAATCTATTCTGGGCTCTCTTTGAGGGCCCTGAGAAATAAAACAAAGAAGTGGCAGACACGTGCCAATATATCCCCTTTATTATTGATAGAGGGGGTGGGTTGGAGGACATAAGTTTAGATTTGTCAGCTAAGTGGGCTGCTAATACAAACCCTGTAGTGAAGCAAGCTGACCCACCCAGTATTGGAGCACTAGACCAGAGAATGCCTCCCTTGACCCCTGGAGGAGTAGAGCCTCCTCAGAGAGCAGGGGCATTCTGTACCCTGTAGGCAGCTTGTCCCCAAGAAGAAGGAGGGGTGCAGTTGGTCTTTGTATGACCAGTTTCCCCTTCCCCTTGCCTATCAGAGTAGTCATATTTTACTCTCCCTGGAGCAAAGTAAATAAAGGGGTGGAGAGAGGACAGGAGTATTACCCCTAGTGGACCTCCAGGCACATGGAAGGAAACTGGTAAGATTTCCAAAGGTTTGTGGAGAAGGTGGCATTTAAGGTGGGAAGAAGAGACTTCAGGCTGATACTCTTAAGTGCAGCTTCTAGTGATCCCCACTGTCAATGTGTCCCTACTCTTGTCCCATGGCTCTAGTAAGTGACTTCCTGCCTTGCCTCCTGGCCTGGATTGCTATAATGCAGTAACTCTACACCTCAGTACATGGGTCCCCGACCTGCTCTACATGGTTTTGTATCTCTGTACCACAAGATACTTTTCCAGCTACAGCTAGCTTTGTTCCCCTGCACCTGCTACACTGCCATGAGCAGATCTATTTCCAGGTCCAGCAGCTTCTGCCACTGGACTCCTTCCCACAGTGGTGAACTGGGGCAGGCCAAAAATATGATATTGACCTAAGGTGGGCCAGAAACTCACTGACCAAGGGAAGGAAGGAAGCAATCAGGAGTGTGTGCTCCATTTTGGTCCCTGGGCTCCAGGCCCTCCACTGGGGCTCTTGCGAAAACAGGCACAACTCTTGCCTGCATGAGGCAGAGAAGCCTTGCTCCAGAGGCAGGGTGTTGGTGGAGGCCGCCTGATGTATTTTCACCAGGGATTCTGATCTGGTCCTGAGAAGAGTTGACTCAAAGTGTCTTTGGCCTTGCACTTCCACATACAGCCCCATCCTTAATGACAAAAACAGATGCTTTCATGAATAGTTTTTAGGTTATGAAATAGGAGGAAATTGCCTGCTATGAAGAAAGAATTTCACATACTGAGGAGTAAATGGATGAATATTATAAACCTTTCCATCCTGAATAATAGATGAATAGAGCTTTGGATTGCATACACATTTTGAAGGGAAGAACAGGCACTAATTGCTGCTCTTTGGCCTGAGGGTTGGAGCCCAGGGTTTCAGCAGGCTCAAACAGCTTACTCTCCAAGTCCTTAGGGAAATGGGACCAATGCATACACACCAAAGCTAACAGTAACCAACTTTGAGCAGGACCGTCTAACTCTCTGTGGGATGCCTGAGAAATGATTTCTACACATGTTGCTGCTAAGACAATAAATAGGTGTGTCCTAATTCTCTGGTAGAGCCTCGAACTGGGAGATGTGTTCTCTAGTCTGGGGCCTGGAACCTGTAGGCCCTGAGGAAGGGCAGGACAGAGGGCAAGGGTGTTACTAAGGGACACCAGAAAGGGACTGCTGGAGAGAGTGTGTAGAGCCCCATTACTGTCCAGGCAGAGAGAGCCCAAGATTCAGATCTAACTCCCAACACCAGTCACTGGACAGTGGCCTGATCATAGCTCACAGTAATGTCAAACTCCTGGCCTCAAGTGATCCTCCCATCTTGGCTTCCCAAAGTGCTAGGATTACAGGCGTGAGCCACCGCACCCAGCCAGCGATACTCTATTGAGCTCCGTGACTGTTTCAGGGTGGGGTCCCTGGCATCAAGCTCTGAGATGGAGATTAGCATGCAGGGAGTGTATTGGGGGTGCTATTAGGTTCAGCACCTAACGGGGAGGGAAGGAAGCAGCCTTGGTCAGAGGGAGAAGCTGAGCTGCAAAGTAGTCTTGACAAACAGCTCAGCTGACCCCATGGAGAGTTCTGAAGCTGGGATGGCTTTTAGAGTTGTCCTGAGCTGGGATTAGGGGCCAGGCCTTTATACCCCAGCTTCAGTCAGTACCACTGGATGCATGCTGTCTCCAGGGAAAGGGGTGTGACTTTGGGTGGGGAAGTTCTCTTTAAGAGGGCTGACAATGGAGGGCTGTAAGCCAGCAATACTCCCAGCAGCAAGAGGCAGAAGTCCTTCTGTCCTGAGGGGGACCTGGATCATGTTTCAGGGTGTCCACCACCCTGTGCTACTCAGATACACTCCTTCGTATAGGTTCTGGCACAAGCTCCTCTTTTTCTGTGGGAAATTGATGGTTTATGAGATGAACCAGAGTCCCCACCATTGCAGCTGTTCTTGAGGCCTCAACTGATACTCACCATCTCCCGCTTCAACTATCCATTTTAGAGTCTCCTCTCCTGCAGGAAGTATCTGTGCCGAGCCCCTGGCCACTCATGGCTGCCGCCCGGATCAGCTGCCTGCCAAACATATTCCTTTTTGTTCCCGTTGTTTTACTGTGACCTCTTTCTCATGGTCAGTGACAATTAGACCTGCCAGGATGGTGAACCCTGCTGCTTGCCTCCCAGTCCCTTGGTATAGCTTTGCTGTATCCCCTGATGGAAACATTTCCTCTTTGGGAACCAGGACCTCAAAACCCTCAAAGCTCAGAGTTGTGGTGACGGAAATTCCCCACTGGAATTAATGGTAAGTGGAGCCACTCCTACTTCTGCCCCTTGGCTCCTCGACCTATATATTCTTCCCAGTGGGATATGATACCACATTGGCTGTTGACAGAGTCAGGCCTTCCCGGCTGCCACATAACCTTGCCACTCACTGTGACAACTGCACTTGATTTGCTTCTGATGGTAAGTACCGCCATCTGGCTTCTATTATTCTGGGATCCCCATGTCTACCAGGAACCCGGTTCTATAAGGCATCTCCTACTAGGATCCCTGGTCGATGGAGGAGCACCCGATGCTCATCTCCGAATGCTGCCACTCCTCTCACCAGCACATTTCTTATTGCTTTGGTAAATGGAGCATGCTCTGGGCCTTCCCACAGAACAGTCACCTGGTGGGCTTTCATTTTAAAAGGAGTAGAGGCAGTGAGAGTCCAGGAATAGGTTGGTAGATTTGGTGGTGGGAAAATGCGGCAATTCTTGTCTAGTTGTTTCTGTTTTCTCATTTAAACAAGGCAGGTCATCAGCTGAGAGACGGATATCAACAATAATGTTTGGCTCAGGCGCGGTGGCTCACACCTGTAATCCTAGCATTCTGGGAGGCCAAGGCAGGCAGATCGTTTGAGCTCAGGAGTTCGAGACCAGCCTGAGCAAGAGTAAGACCCTGTCCCTACTAAAAAAATATAAAGAAATTAGCTGGACAACTAAAAATATATAGAAAAAATTAGCCGGGCATGGTAGTGCATGTCTGTAGTTTCAGCTACTCGGGAGGCTGAGGCAGGAGGATTGCTTGAGCCCAGGAGTTTGAGGTTGCTGTAAGCTAGGCTGATGCCACAGCACTCTAGCCTGGGCAATAGAGTGAGACTGTGTCTCAAAAAAAAAAAAATAAATAAAAATAATAATAATGTTTGTATTGGCCATAATTGTCACAACTGGACCAGGGATGGGCACCTAATCCAAGTGAGTGCATTAGATTCTTCCTTTTGGGAGCCTAAAATGATGATTCAAAGACATAAGTATCTATTTGTGCTCAAACTGGGAGGATTTGTAAATTTAGAAACTGTGGTTCAGACATCTTTCTTCACGTAAATAGAAAAGCAGAGAAGATCAGGGTAGGAGTTGGGTAAATGAGGAACAAAGCAGAAAGGAAGTAGAAAAGTAGGGAAAAAATAAATGAGAGGCCACATAGCACTGGAATTTCAAAAGAGCAATTCCTTAGGTTTCCGTGTTAGCAGAGGCCTTTGAGAAGATGCCCAGATAGGATTAAATGTGGGAGAGATGTGTTGGGAAAATACTTGTGAAGGAAAATAGGGAGGGGCCAGAGGAGCTTGGGAGAGCTGCAAGGCAGATCTAATCCTGTGTAGGAAAGAGGGAAGGAAGGAAGGCTGGGTTGGAGAGGTCTTGGCTGCAGTGCAGTTTTAAGAAGGCTTCAGCAGAGCTGATGGGAGTGCTTGAGCCAAAGCCCCCTGTCAGAGGAGTCCCCTATCTCCCAGGAATGGGCCTGCCTTAGCATCCCTGCAGCATTCAGTCACTGGGTGGGAGCAGCTTGTGGAAAGGGTGGTCTCAGTGCAAATGCAGTGATGGATTTCAGAGCCCTGCAGCTGGGGGCCTCAGGTTAATTGTGCTCCCTGCAGTCAGAGACCTGAAAAGTGCATTCTCATGGCCACTGCAATTCCCAATGCTTTTTCATTTGCTTGTTCTGGTATCTCATGAAGCTCAAGCGTATTTCATACCCATGAATTTTGAGTTTCTTGAGACATTCCTGAATCTTTCAAATTCTGTTCCCTGGCTTAAGCTACTTCAAATGGATTCCAAGTACTTGCAACAACAAAAACAAAAAGAACATTGAAATAGTAACATGGGGACTATAGTCTCAATTTTTCTATATGAGGGGAGAAAGGAGGAGGTAATAATAATTATACTAATTATTCTTTTTATCTTGTAGAGGGTTCTACAGTTTACAGCGTACTTTAAACAATCTCACTTGAGTCAAGGGTTGTAACAACCACTGAACACAGGTGGGGCTGGCGTCATCAACTGTATTTTACAGATGAGGAAGCTAAGTTTCAGAGACAATATAAATTGCACTGAATTGGAAAAGAAAATGGAAAATAGAGGATGGAAGAAGATAAACCATATAAATACTAGCCTCTACCTACAAAAGCAGTAAACCAAAAGCAATAGTGTATTCCTGGAGAGATTGTGGAGATTAGTGGCACCACGCTAATCAATGATCTGAAAGATGCAGAACTGATGATTCCTATCACATTCCCATTCAACTTAGCTACTTGACCTGTGCAGATTCAAGATGGATCTTAGAGAATGAAGTGGATGATCATAAACTTAATTAGGTTGTGACCCCAATTGCAGCTGCTAGTCCAGATGTGGTTTCACTGCTGACACAAATCAGCACATCCCCTGGAACAAAGTATGCAGCTATTGATGGGATGAATGCTTTTTTTCTTGATAAGTTTTAGTAAATATCATCAAAAGCAGTTTGCGGCCGGGCGCGGTGGCTCACGCCTGTAATCCTAGCTCTCTGGGAGGCTGAGGCGGGCGGATTGTTTGAGCTCAGGAGTTCGAAACCAGCCTGAGCAAGAGTGAGACCCCCTGTCTCTACTAAAAATAGAAAGAAATTAATTGGACAACTAAAAATATATACAAAAAAATTAGCCGGGCATGGTGGCACATGCCTGTAGTCCCAGCTACTCGGGAGGCTGAGGCAGGAGGATTGCTTGAGCCCAGAAGTTTGAGGTTGCTGTGAGCTAGGATGATGCCACGGCACTCTAGCCTGGGCAACACAGTGAGACTTTGTCTCAAAAAAAAAAAAAAAAAAAAAGGCAGTTTGCTTTGAACTGACAGGGTTAGCAATATCTATTCATTATCCAAACTCAGGACTATAACTCCCCAGTCATCTGTCATAATCTGATTTGCAGAGACCTTGTTCTTTATTCCATAGAATATTACATTGGTCTAATACATTGACAGTATCATGCTAATTGGAATTAGAAACTATTGTAGCCACCTTGATAAGACACGTGTGTGCCACAGGATGGGAAATCAAAGCCACAAAAATTCAGTGAAATTTCTAGAGAGGTCTAATGGTCTGGGGCATGTTGAGATATCCTTTTCAAGGTGAAGGATAAGTTGCTGTACCTGGGCCTTCCCACCACTAAGCGAGAGGCACAATGCTCAATGGGTTTGGATTTTAGAGGCAACATATACCTCATTTGAATGTTCTTCTCTGACCCATTTTCTGAATAACCTAAAAGACTGTCAGTTTTTAGTGGGTCCCAGAAAAAAGAAGGTATTGTCAATACAGATGGTCTCTGACTTATGGTGGTTTGACTTACAATTTTTCAACTTTACTGATGGTGCAAAAACAGTATGAATTCAGTAGAGATTGTACTTCAAATTTTGAATTTTGACTTTTTCCCAGGCTAGCGGTATAATACTCTCTTAAGATGTTGGGCAGAGGCAGTGAGTGCAGCGCCCAGACAGCCACATGATCACGAGGGTAAACAAATGATACTCTGCAGTGGACTGTGCTGACAGATGATTTTGCCCAATTGTAGGCTAATGGAAGTGTTCTGAGCAAGTTTAAAGTAGACTAGTCTAAGCTACAATGTTCGGTAGGTTAGGTGTATTAAATACATTTTCAACTTATGATATTTTCAACTTATGATGGGTTTATTGACACATAACGCCATTGTAAGTGGAGGAGCAACTATAGTGCTGCCTGCTGGGCTACCTACTCCACCCCTTGGCCCACGACCCAACAGAAGTAATGGTGGTTGAAGTGTCAGTGGTAGGTAGGATGCTGTGTGAATCACAGTGCAGACTCTAAGGACTTTGGAGCAAAACTATGTCACCTGTAGTGAATTCTTATAATTTTATGTTGCCTTGGCTTTCCTTTTGAATATGTTAGACTTTCTCATGCCAGAAGCAGGGCTTAGTCACCCTTGACACAGTTTCCAGTTCTCTACCTCCTCTCAGTTCCTCAATGTGATCAATCTAGATATCTGCCTTACACAACCACCTCCTGGTGATCACCCGCTATGGGACAGCTAGATGCAGACTACCTGACTCACCCCACTGAGCCCCTCACCCTGTATGGACTGCCCAGACATGCTGCAGTGATCACCTCTCAGTCACAGTGTGATTCCATGGAACTAGTACTTGCTTGCTCTAAACCTACCTATTAGAACTTCCCCCAGGAAATCTGCTTGGTAATGCCCTGGACCCCAATAAACTCCTCAGCACACAGGTCTCTTGCTCCCCACCCCATGGTTGGGCATGTGTGTCCTGAACAGCTCCCCTCTTCCTGCTAGCCTAGGGAGACATGCTGCCCTCTGCTCTCTGGGATTCGTAAGCAACATACTGCTTCTGTTATTTCATGTGTTTTGTTGTGTTGTCTTCTGTGTCTCCCCTGACACTCTCCTCCCAGTCAGGGCTCTCCTATACAGTGGCTATCTTGGTAGGAGATAAACTGGACACAGGTCAGACAAGAGCCACAAGTATCAATAAGTTTCCTGGGAGAGGGACACCTGGTCACAGGTCAGACACTTAGGCATTAGGCTCTTTACCAGATAACAAAGTATCCTATGAAAGGCATGCTACAAACATTCATGACCATCTTCCCTGGAGCCCTGTCAGGGCAGGGCAAGAGTTTACAGCCACTCTCCAGAGAGAGACTCAAGATGAAATTAGAAAAAATACAATATTATCCTCTGCAGATAACTATTTTCCTTTAGCTATTTAGTTAGTTTAGTAATTTCTTTTTTTTTTGAGTCAGTCTCACTCTGCTGCCCAGGATAAAGTATGGTGACATCATCCTAGTTCACTGCAAGCTTGAACTCCTGGGCTCAATCAATCCTCCTGCCTCAGCCTCCCAAGTAGCTGGGACTACAGGCATGTGCCACCATGCCCGGCTAATCTTTCTATTTTTGTAGAGAAAAGGTCTTGCTATGTTGCCTAGGCTGTTTTTGAACTCTTGGTCTCAAGTGATCCTCCTGCTTCAGCCTCCCAAAGTGTGGGACAGGCACGAGACACCACGCTTGGCTAATTTTTTCTATTTTTAGTTGCCTGACTAATTTTTCTCTATTTTTAGTAGAGACAGGGTCATGCTCTTGCTCAGGCTGGTCTCGAACTTCTGAGCTCAAGCAATCCTTCTGCCTCAGCGTCCCAAAGAGAAAGTAATTTCTTAAAAGGTTAAACACTTACCATACAACCTAGCAATTCCTCCTTTGGGTATTTACCTGGGAGACTTGCATACAAATATTCATAGCAGCCCAAAATGGAAACAACCCAAATGTGTATCAAATGGATAAACAAATTTCAGTATATCGATACATTAGAATACTAAGCAACAACTACTGATACACATAACAACATTGATGAATCTCAAAGCACTACACTAAGGGAAAGAAGCCACATACAACACACTACATACTATATGATTTCATTCCTATGAAATTCTAGAAAAGGAAAAACTATAGTAATAGAAAGCAGATCAATTAGCCTGGCATCGTGGTGTGTGCCTGTAGTCCCAGCTACTTGGGAGGCTGAGGCAGGAGGATCGCTTGAGCCTAGGAGTTCGAAGTTGCTGTGAGCTAGGCTGATGCCATGGCACTCTACTCAGGGCAATGAAGTGAGACTCTGTCTCAAAAAAAAAAATAAATTAAATTAAAAAAAGAAAGCAGGCCAGGCGCGTGGCTCACGCCTGTAATCCTAGCACTCTGGGAGGCCGAGGCAGGCGGATTGTTTGAACTCAGGAGTTCGAGACCAGCCTGAGCAAGAGCAAAACCCCATCTCTACTAAAAAAATAGAAAGAAATTAGCTGGACAACTAAAAATATATAGAAAAAAATTAGCCGGGCATGGTGGCGCATGCCTGTAGTCCGAGCTACTCAGGAGGCTGAGGCAGTAGAATCGCTTGAGCCCAGGAGTTTGAGGTTGCTGTGAGCTAGGCTGACGCCATGGCACTCACTCTAGCCAGGGCAACAGAGTGAGACTCTGTCTCAAAAAAAAAAAAAAAAAAAAAAAAAGAAAGCAGATCAATGCCTGCCAAAGTCCAAGGGTTAAGGAAAGTGATTGGTTGCAAAAGGGCACAAAGAACTTTTCAGAATGATGGTAATGAGATATTTTACAGCATAATTGTGGTTAGTGAATTTGTGATTGTCCCAGTTTCCATTTGCAGCACAGGAAGAGGGAACCAAGTGGAGCCCAGCTGACTTCCTGAATTGAGAACAAGGAGTTAGAAAGTCAGAGAGGCTTGAGAAACTGTTGCTTCTGTGGGTGTGCAGCCTGGTGATGAGTGTAGGTCCCTTGTTGGTCATTAGGGCCATAAGACAGGAACAAGTTCTGCAAGTAGAGCAGAGGAGAGTGAGTGCAAGCTGGAACCCGCCAGTTAACTCTGTATTTGTCTATCATCCCCATCTGACCACAAAGAGTTTCAGGAAGTAATGGCCCTGCTTCACTTCTGTTTCCCAAATCTCGTACAAGTTTCTCCGTGGCCAATTCTAACCAGAACTATATATGGTAGGGAATTTTGGGAAATACCCAGCTTGACCAAGTTGACAAGAGAACAAAATACACATACACACAGAAAATTTAAAGAACCATCTTTCATTACCAACTATTACTTATATGAATAAGTTTTCTTAGTGCTAGTTCAATAAAAATGAAAAATAGATTTGGTGATTATCATTGTATTTTATAGCATAAGTAGTAATATTCAACCAATGATATTAATTGAAAAGAATTATCAGTCCTATCTATCTCATTATGAGAAGTATCCAAAAATTTTTATGATTAATAATTATTTATTGGCCAAGAGTGGTGTTCTATACCTGTAATCCGAGGCTGAGGCAGGAGGATAGCTTGAGGCCAGGAGTTTGAGACCAGCCTGGGCAACATAGTGAGATTCTGTCTCTACAAAAAAATTAAAAAATTTGCTAGGCATGGTAGCACACACCTGTAGTCCAAGCTACTCAGGAGGCTGAGGTAGGAAGATCCCTCGAGCCCAGGAGTTGGAGGCTACAGTGAGCTATGATGGTGCTACTGCACTCCAGCCTGGGGAACAGAGTGAGACCCGTCTCAAAAAAACAAACAAAAAATAATTATTTATTGACATTTGATATATGACTGTATATGACATTCTTTTAAAAACAAAATCTTAGCTATGAAAAGAAAGAAAAATGGTGGTATCTGGAACAAGGGAAGAGTGAAGGCCTCTTTCTTTTGTCAAAGCTTTTTTAGAAGATGAACTCAACTGTGTTTATATATCGATGGGAAACGCAGCAGCATATATATATATGTTGTTCAAATCTTATATACTAATAATGGAAATAAAAATTCAGTCCAGAAAAATAATGAGCACTTAGATACTGATAATTGTAAGAAATTTTAAAAATGTTAATTTCTATTTTGTGTGTACGTGTGTGAGAGACAGAGTCGTATGATGGGTGATCAATAAGGAACTTATGCTGTAAATATATTTCATTAAGATAAAATTCTGTGGGAGAAGTAGATAAAGGGGCAAAGTAACAATGTAATGCTTCCAATTCTTAAAAAAAAGTTCAATTTTTTTAAAAAAAGAATAATGGTGTGTACCAAATTGCTATGGCATAGATTCTGTTGGATACATCTGAAAATGATATAATATTTTGATTTTAAAATAATATTTACAATATTCCAGAAATGGCATCATTTGCAATCATTTAAAGTCATGAAGAATCTTAGATCAACTTAAAAATATGCAAGGAGGGAATATAATTTTTCAACATTATTCTGGGGATACACAAACAAAAAGTTTGTTCATGACAAACAGATTTGAAGGGCAGTCATCATAGAGGATACTGTTTGCGCCTGGAAAAAAAAAGTGGTAGAGAGAATGGTACAGAAGGATTGTTTTTAAATTCTAAAGAGGAAGACTTGATAAGGAGGTACAGAAATAGAGAAGCAGGGCATTGGTTTCAGGACCACCTGCAGATGCTCACGTCCCTGATATAAAATGGTACGGTATTTGCAGACAACCTCCTCACATCTTCTCATACACTTTAGATCTCTAGATTACTTATAATACCTAATACTAAGTAAATGCTATGTAAATAGTTGTTGTATTGCATTGTTTAGGGAATAGTGACAAGAAAAGAAAGTCTGTACATGTTCGATACAGATGCATTTTTTTTCCCAAATATATTCCATCCACAATTGGTTGAATCCATGGATGTGGCATCCATGGATAGAGGGCTGACTGTATATGACATTCTTTTAAAAACAAAATCTTAGCTATGAAAAGAAAGAAAAATGGTGGTATCTGGAACAAGGGAAGAGTGAAGTCCTCTTTTGTCAAAGCCTTTTTAGAAGATGAACTCAACTGTGTTTATATATTGATGGGAAATGCAGCAGAGATGAAGAAAATGGCTAGATTAGAAGGGCTTGACTGGAGTTCCTGAGGACTTGTTTGGTTTTGATTAAAAAAAACAAATCTAAAACACCACACCACTAACACGCAGAAGTGCTCTGCTCCTTCTTACAAATTATTATTATTAAGGAATCCATTTCTACGACTGTCACAAAGCCCAAGATGAGTTCTCAGTGATGAGCTCTGGAGGTAACTACACCCCACTCTGGATTTTCTGGTTACAATCATTGTATTCTCCCTTGACCACAACTGAAAACAAAATTCATGAGGCTTCAATCCCTGCTCTCCTGTTTCCTGGCAAATGCCAAAGCCAACTATGTAGGAGGCTTTTTCAGAGAAGACAGCTTAGTCTTCTCAGAAGACAAACCCTCCACTTTGTTTTATAAGGCAGACACCAACCCCAAACGACAGGTGGGCTGGGGCTTGTGTAGGCCTCAAGGGCTCCTTTTAATCAAAGGAAGCAAGACAGCAGGAAAGTTCAATCTTGCCCCCACCGGCCTCCAGGCCATCCTACAATCCTTGAAAAAAGCCTGACTCAACTAAGTGTCAAATACTATTTTGTGTTACATATACATTCTCCTTACTTGCTTTTAAAGGGAAATAAATAAATATCAATACCAATATCCAAAGTAAAATCTGACAGCCTGGATAGGATAGGAGAGACTTAAATTGGGGTTTCCAGCAAAGCATAATTTTTTTCTCTTTGGAGAAATATCTACTTTTATTAATTAAAAACATCTAAAATTGCACAAATCTTTAGCTACAGTAAAATTGCTAAATGCCTGGGAACAAGCACAGACAACTCCTTTCAGACCAAGACATTTTATAATATTTTTTCTTCTTTATCAATAAGGTACTTAGAAATAAACATTGGCAGGCCAAGGCATGCAGGAAGATCACTTGAGGCCAGGAGTTTGGGACCAGCCTGACCAACACAGTGAGGACTGACCCTCTACAAAAAAAAAAAAAAAAAATAGAAAAATTAGCAGGATGTGGTGGCATGCACCTACAGTCCCAGCTACTCGGAAGGCTGAGGCAGCAGGATAGCTTGAGCCCAGGAGTTTGAGGTTACTGTGAGTTATGATGAAGCCACTTGCACTCTAGCCCAGGCAACAGAGCGAAATCCTGTCTCAAAGAAAAAACCAACAAAAAGAATATGCATAAGAAAGGATAATAAAGAAACAATTTAGACATACAGCAATTTCGTTTTAATGAGCTTGGATACAGAATAGTAATATCCTGTTGCAAGGTACATTTTAGGATATCTGTTTACCTTCCAACGTGTCACCTTTGGGTTAAGGGGAGAGGAACAGCCACTACTCGACCCGTCCCAACTAACTCTGTTACAGTACGGAGTGCGAGAAATGACCACTTACAGACCAAATTGAGCCGAATTATGAGTCTTTATTAGCTGGCCAGCGACCACCCCTGCCCTGTAAGAGTACAGGTACAGAGAATGGTGGTTAGCTGAAAAAGCAAGGGGGTCTTATATTATTCTAAGATGGGCTACGTGACATGAGGCACAGGGAAGTGGGACAAATTACATCATACATTCCATAACCGTGGGGTCCTGGACCTGCCTTGGACCACCTACTACGGTAACGAGCGACTGATCATAATCTTTAAGCAAGCAGGTTTACAGAAGCAGATAGCATTAGTTAGGTTAAGGACCATTCCTTCTCCAGTTAAGCAAGCACAGTAAAACTTCAACCATAGGCAAGGCAGCTGGAAAGTTTAAATAATCAGTTATAAGAAACAATCAGTTTCGGCTTGATCACTTTGTTTTCCATCCTTAGTCACTAGTACAAAGTACATGAGTACATTCTTTCCAATGGCGCTAAATTTTAACTTAGGACAGTCCTGAAGGCAGAAGAGAGGCAATTTAAAGTCAGCGCGTGATTTCTTCGATTCTCTTGTCTAGTTAAGTGTTAACCCACAAATCTCAATATATTTCTAATCTAACATCATAACCTACTACAATTGGGGGGTCCACTACAG